>JANHFL010002743.1:154447-173146 GCA_032468155.1 Oxyrhabdium leporinum | reverse complement strand
GATAGAAACTGAACAAGGAGAGATTCAATCTAGAAATAAGGAGAAATTTTCTGACAATGAGAACAATCAACCAATGAAACAGCTTGCCTTCAGAAGTTGTGGGAGCTTCATCACTGGAAGCTTTCAAGAAGAGACTGGACTGTCATCTGTCAGAAATGGTGCAGGGTCTCCTGCTTGGGCGAGGGGTTGGACTAGATGACCTACAAGGCCCCTTCCAACTTTGTTATTCTGTTAAGAGTCAACACTGACTTAAACAACTAAAATTGTAAAATTTCTACCTAACTTTCCCATCATTAAAAGCAATCCATAAAGAGAGTACAATTAATTTAAAACAGCCAAATAGAAATGTGGTTGAAACTGTTTGAAAGCCTTTAACACTATCTTTAAAAAATGGATTATTATTATTTTTTTAAAACTTCTCAATTGAAAATACTACAGACCAGGCCAAAAATGCATAGCAATAGCAGTTCGACCAAACACCAGAATAAATAAGCACATTTTCAACTTCAGTGCCAAAAAGTTTAAAAGGCTCAGTGCCAGCTTTAATTGAACAGGGAAGGAATCCCATCGTCAGGACACCAGTATCAAGAATAGTCTCTCTTGGGTTGTCACATACAGTAGAGAATGAGGAAAATATTTATAGCTTCACCAGATTGGTGTGCAGATTGCAGCAAGACAATTAAAGCAGAGCACTTTGAACTCTGTCACTATGCAAATAGTGGTGGTTTGTTATTATTTTACACTATTATAATGATCATCAATCACTCATTCCTGCCAGCCATCTGAACACGTATTTTTGAAAACTCTTGTTCCTGAATTAGCAACATATTAGTCTGGCAATATAAGCTCCTCAGTTTACAGCAGGGGTGTCAAACTCAAGATCCAGCCCATGGGGTGCTTAAATCTGGCCCATGGGGCCAGCCTGGAAATAGCAAAGGACCAACCCGCGGCGCCTCTAGCGGCTAAAACGGGTGGGGGGCATGCATGCCCCCCCACACCCCATTTTCAGCCTGGACAGCCTCCTGCAGCACTCTGCCAGCCAAAACAGGGTGTGGGGGAGCCGTACGAGGCCCCCTCGTGCCCTGTTTTGGCTGGCAGGGTGCTGCAGGAGGCAGTCCAGACCAAAAATGGGGCACGGGGGGGCTGTGCATGGTCCCTCCATCCCCCCTTTTGGCCGGCAGGGTGCTGTAGGCATCCGTCCCATCTCTTCCCCTGCTGCCCCCCCCCCCTGTCAGCCTAGCCCGCAGAGAACTATAATGCTGATCTAGCCCTTGAAGAAATCCAGTTTGACACCCCTGGTTTACAGATATTTTCTTCCAGTTTGCTGATCTTGGACTTGGAATGGAAGCAATTAGCATTCATGCCTGCACTGAAGGCAACCTCTCCCTGAAAGCCCCCATTCAGAAATAATGCCCTGCTTCTATTAAGGACTGGGGATACTAATGGAGGAAGGAGATTGGCTACCCTGAAAAAAGATAAGGGCTTGTGACATATCCTATTTGCTAAAGTTTCAGCCCATAAATGCAGGTAGTCCTCAACTTAGAACCACAATTGAATCCAAAATTTCTGTTGCTATGTGACACAGTTAAGTGAATTTTGCCTCATTTTACCACCTTTCTTGCCATAGTTGTGAAGTGAAACACTGGAGTTTTTAAGTTAGTAATACAGCTGCTAAGTGAATCTGGCTTCCCCATTGACTTTGCCTGTCAGAAGGTCGCCAAAGGTGTTCACATGACCCCAGGACACTACAACCGTCATAAATATGAGTCAGTTGCCAAGTGTCTAAATTTTGGTCACGTGACCATGGGAATGTTGCAACAGTCCTAAGTATGAAAAATGACCTTAAGTCACTTTTTTTCAGTGCCGTTGTTAACTTCGAAAGATAACTAATGAACAGTTGTAAGTCAAGGACTACCTATAAAAACACAGCCATCTATTTCCTTAAAAAGCCTCTCTGGCTCAGCCAAACAGTCTGTAACACAGCAAAATTAACAGTTCCATTAAGGAGTCATTCCCTGATTATGATGGTATGCAGGGGGGAGGGTGTCCTTGGTGCTCTCTGAGCTTGCTTGTTTTCTTGCAGACGTTTCGTTACCCAAATTTAACATGATGGTATGCAATCATGTTAAATATACAAACGTTTCTCTTCCTTGCTATCAAGCAGAGATTTCCCCAAATGATTTAAAGCTTAATGCAGTCTGGCTGGTGGGATACAAAGCAACACTTGATAGCACACTGTGATGCATTTGTTGGGTTAAATATGAAGAATAATTGCTTGTTATCTGACAAAATTTGTATGCTGTACTATGGTTAATGCAGTGAAATCAATCAAGTTTCCCAAGGAACTACCTGAACAAGTTCTATAAAAGCTTGAAAACATAGACGAGGTAGCTGGCTAAGCCCAACTGACCATCTGTAGTGTTATCCTCTTCTGGGATATTACTTCTAATGCATGCAGCTCTTTGAATTTACAGTACATATCTATATATTGAGAGTCCATAAATCTACATTATTTTAATTATAAACTTGTTAGAAGTTTATAAATGGAAAACTTAATCATATGAACATAAGTCAGGCAGAAATCCATCATTTGTGGGAAACAGTTGGTTTCTTGAATTTTTATGTGGACGTTGTAGGAACCGGAATTCTGTGGATATGCTATTTATTGTCAAGCACCGGGGAAATCAGGAGATTCAGTCAGTTAATATTTTATTATAATTAAATAGTTAATAATATTTTAATATTATTTTATTGCAAGCTTAAGCTCTCAACAAAAATCTGAGCTACTAATTGTCAAGGGAAATGAGCGAGAATTAGGAAGGCATTCAAGGTGGGTTGGACTTAGATCTCTTGTGGGTGCGCAAGGACTCGTGATTTATGATGTATTTGACCCCTCCCTCAGGTTCAGCCTGGTCATCTCCTACAACTATGCCTTACAGCTGGGTCTACAATGTATGCTGGAATTCCCTGCCCGGAGTACTTTTTTTTAGGAAGATCACCCCAGCCACTTTGTACATGGGCAAATTCTCCAGTCTGAGAGAATGAGACATTTTCAGAATTCCAACTGTCTCATAATCCATATAAATCTAATTTCAATTTATCACAGAAATAGGTGATTTGGTAATTTATATCACAGAACTATAAAGTTGGAACATGCCATACACTTAGGCAATTCTTTGCTCAATGCAGGACCCACTGACTAGATCAATGCTTCCCAATTTTTTTTCTTCATTATCCAAAATTGCTTATCAGAAAGTCTTATCAAACTTTGAGAACTAGTTTTAAGTTCCTTTTTTCAGCACCTTCAAATGGTCACTGAACAGATGACCATAACTCCAGAACTATCTGTATTCTAAAAACAATGTCATTGAATGATCTTTATGTCATTTCAACAAATTACCATTGGTAATTTTATTGATTTTTGTTTTAATAGGAATAATTTGGGAGGTTCTAGAATATTTTTTAGTGCACGCGGCAATCTTTAAGTCAATTTAAATGTTCCAATTGTAATGGGTGTTAGAAAAAACATGTTTACCCTATTTTGGGCAATTCACTCAGTTTGGGAAGCACTGCCTTAAACCATTTATGGTAGATAACATGCGACCTCCGTTTGAAGTTCTCTAGTGAAGTAGAATTCACCATGTCATGAGGCTGCCTGTTTCACTGATTGAGAGTCTATGTAGTCAGAGCATTATCCAGATGCTCACAAATATGCTGCTTGATAATCTGTTCAAAGACTTTGCCTAGGACTGATATCAAGTTGACAGTTCTGTAGTTTCCTTAATTCTCCTCCTTCCTTTTTTGAAGATGGGGATGGCATTTGCTGTCCAGTTTCCTGGAATCTCATCAGTCTTGCAGAAGTTCTCAAAGATTACTGAGGGTCCTTCTGTGATCACCTTCACTAATTCTTTCGGTATCCTAGGATGTTATTTCTATGGAGATTCTCAGTCATTCAGATCATGGTTGTCCCAAAGATGCTTTTTCAAAAGGCAATTGGTCTTTGTTTTTCCTTGAAGACGTTTTGCTTCCCATCAAGAAGAACTGAAGAAGTTTCTTAGATGAGAAGTGAAGCGTCTTTAAGGAAAAATGAAGTCCAGTTGCCTTTCGAAAAAGCACCTTTGGGACTACGGTGTTAATCCATCTAGTCTCAGAAACCTGAATTCACTGAAATTAAATCTCACTTCTCCATCCTAAATTGTAATCCTCACTTTCTCCCAATCGCATAATCCTGATAATCTTGGACTCAATTTCCCCTCTGAGAAAAGGCAGCTGCAAAATAGAAGAGATTCTCCCTTCTCACCACCCAACCATTACCACTTCCCCATTTTCTCCTCACTATATTCCCTTTGTTTTCTTTTTATTTCTGCATATATCCAAGAAACTCATTTTTATTATTTTGGTTTCTTTCACAAACCACAGTTCATTCTGATCTTTAGTTTTTTCTGACAAAGTTTCTATAGTGTTTGGAAAGTATTTTGTAGGCTTTTCTGGTTATGTTTTCCCTCCACATGTTTCTTATGCATGTCCTTTTTTCCCCCCTCAGCATTTTAGACCATTTCACAAACTTCTGTGCAGACCTCCTTATGTTTTTCCCATGCTTGGACGGTGGATTGCTGGTGATTATACTTCTCATACTGTAGGATTTCTCATTTTTCCTAGACACTTTTCTCATTAAGGATTTGACACAGCTGGATAAGACACTGAAATAAGGAGAAATTTCCTGATAGTTAGAACAATTAATCAGCGGAGTGGCTTGCCTTCAGGAGTTGTGGGTGTTCCATCACAGGAGGTTTTTAAGAAGAGAGTGGACGGCCATTTGTCTGAAATGCTATAGGGCAGGGGTGTCAAACTCAAGTCGTCACGGTGGCATCAGTACTTTTCCCCTTCATTAAACCAGGCATGGGCGTGGCCAGCGCGTGACGCAAGTTTGACAGCCCTGTTATAGGGTCTCCTGCTTGAGCATGGGGTTGCACTAAAAGATCTCCAAGATTCTTTCCAATTCTGTTATTTTTTTCCCCTAAGCCACTAGTGGTGGAAAAAGCAACTGACAGTGATGCAAATAAAAGACCTATACATCTATCCCCTCCCCTCCCCATGGGATCAACATAAATAATAACTTGGGTAAGACTTAGCAACAGGAAAATTAATGATATAGGATTCTAAATAATAATATTTTAGCAGATTGGCTGATGCTATCGATTGTGAGGTTTATGGATTTGATGATTATGAAGATGGTGATATGCCATGAAGTCAATATCATTATATAATTACAGTATATAAGCACCGAAATCAAAGTTAAGTAGAAATACTGGAGAACAATTAAAAATTAGGAGTACAACCATATGCCAATGTTGCACTCCAGATGCTCTGTAAAAAGTGAATGAACAGACTGGCATTTTGAGAATAAAACAACTAGTGCGGCTTGGAATCACATTTTAAAAAATAGAAAGTAACCTCACACTTTTTAACAAGTCAAGAAGCAGTTACAATTTTTTCTGGAATTATCAGCAACCAACCTCAACTGGTGCGAAAAGAGGGTTGCTACAAGAGTGCCTAATTTATCTCACTTTACATGCAATTTGCATTTCAGGTTCTTCTGCTGCATTGATTCGGGACAAGAACTGGGGGAGGGGGGAAAGTAATACCTTGTGCTTGTAGCTAAGAAAGTACAGCTGCCTCTTTAGGCAGCAACTGAGGACTCAGCCAGGCTAAGAATAGTGCACTAAAGGGAAGGCAGACCTGGCTAATTAGCCCAGTTAGCCAGCTTTTAAACAAGCCACCCTGGTCCCATTAAATATGGAACAAAGGTTAAGTTAAGCATCTGTTTTTTCAAGAGATGGTTAGCACATCACAGAGCGTACTGTGACAGGTCATACGATGCCATCGTTTTGAATGGGATGTTCAAAACTAACTTTCACAAATAAAGCACTTTACTACTGTACTTCCAACCACACCGTTGTGTTAAAAGGTAGCAGCCTTTATATCAAAGGTTTATACGTAGCAGTCATGAGATCGAACCATAGAGTTTTGCTGCACAAATGCAGTATCCCACGTGTGCTAAGGATAGAAGATAAAAGAATTGCTTTTGCAGGTAGTCCTTGACTTACAACCGTTCGTTTAATAGTCTGTAGAGATTCTCAGTCATCCAGATCATGGTTGTCCCAAAGATGCTTTTTTGGGAGACAACTGGACTTCCTTGTTTTTTCTTTTTCTTTTCCTTTCGTTTATTTGTGAAGAAATGTTTTGAAAAAAACAAGGAAATCCAGTTGCCTCCTGAAAAAAACACGTTTCGGTCATTCATTTAACGACCATTCAAAGTTAAAATGGCACTGAAAAAGTGTTTTATGACCACTTCTCACACTTATGATCACTGTAGCATTCCCCCCAGTCATGTGATCAAAATTAGGGCGCTTGGCAACCAGCAGGTATTTATGATGGTTGCATTGTTCCAAGGTCTTGGGATTCTCATCTGCAACCTTCCTAGGGAGCAAAGATTGCAAGCAAATTCAATGGGGGAAGCCAAATTCGCTTAACTGTAAGATTCACTTAACAACTGCTTAACAAACATGGCAAAAAAGGTCATAAAATGGCTCACTGAACAACTACCTTGCTTAGCAACAGAAATGTTGGGCTCAATAGTGGTCATAAATTGAGGACTACCTATATACTGTTTTAGTGAACTTCCTAGAGCCAACAGGCTAGCCGCTGATATTATCATAGAAAAACTTAGCAGCTGGGTCAAACAAAATGGATCAAGCTTATGTTAATATCTGTCCTTACTATGACCAACCAAATAATTTTCTCCAAGCAGCTAGAAACAGATAGGACTGAATGCTTTTCTGTTCCCATCAGCATTGTTTTTGAACATGGAGATTTGATTCTACCCTTGTGCTTAACAACTATGGATAGCTCTGACTACTCTTTTAAAAAGAATAGAGTTTGAAGAGTCAAATGTGACTCTTAAGGTAGCCCCACTTTTTACAGCTTTGCAGAAAAATATGCGAAAAAGAAGGAATGACTACCACAGATGCTATGCTCATGCAACAGCCAGATTTTTTTTCTGTATCATTTTCAAAGCACATAGAGCCTGACATGCAAATGTTCCTCAAATCTGTTGTACACATTATGGGAAGTTCTTTTGTTTGGCTAGTCTGCCATCAATTTTACTGAATTACCTAAGTTTACTATCGCTAAAGACAATGCAAGGGTGACACTGAATAGCCTGAACACTATGAAAGAGAAAGCAAACTTCATTCTTTCTATGCTTTGTAAGCCATGGATAATTTTATCAACCTCTTTTTCCCAATTATCTTTTTTCCCTTAAAGCATGAAAAGCTTTAGTATTTTTTAAGTAAAGAGATAAAAGTGAAATAGCATAGATTGACTCTACTTGAAGAGTCTGTACTCTAGAGGTGGAGAGAAACATCCCTCTCTCTCTCTTTCTCTCTCTCTCTCTCTCTCTCTCTTTCTCCCTCTCTCTCTCTCTATCTCCACCCTTATTCACAGTTGAATGCAGATACTTCAGCCCACCTTTTCCAGCATTCCACTATGCTCACATGCAGCACAAAGAGAGCTCAGAATCCCTAGAGATGAACCAAAATTGTCCTATTATCCTCACTTATTAGACCAGAGGAGATGGTGGAATGCTTTTATCTAACGAATAGGCTCTTAGGGTCCTGAATATAAAGTCGAATCTTCTGTTGATTAGGAACAGAAGTGCTGACAGCTCTTTTATATTCCACTGTCTCAAAAATTAGTGTCTCGAGACTCAAGGGATTGGATGTCAATAATATGATTTTTAGCTGCTGCTGCTGCAATTTAAATGCACTCATGCAACATGCTAAAACCAAAGTTAAAAAGCATCTTTGCTCTGTGAACATCCTACCAACTACAGCTTCATCACAAAACCAAGTAAGCAAACGCTACAGCTATGGAATGGAATGAAAATAAATCTTTGGGCCTTTCCAAAGCACTAAGTTGAAATGCTATTCACCATCATTGACTCAGTGGACTACTATATTGGTAAATAGCCACACACTTACTGGCCTGCTTCTTTTAAATCTGGTCCAAGCTAATAATGTTGTTCTGACTGTTCATGAGAACCATGTCATAGGCAACATGATTAGTTAAGACCTCTACTCTTACTGTGCATGAGGAAGGAGAAATCTGCCAATCACAATGCTGCTCAGAAAAGGAATAGAGTAGGGGTGTCAAACTCGCGTTGTCACAGCAGCGTTACATGACGAATCAGGACTTTTTTCCCCTTCGCTAAACCGGGCGGGGGTGTGGTCAGCACATGATGCATCCGGCCTGCGGGCCATGAGTTTGTTTTGTTTTTTTTTAATATTTTGTTTTATTTTTAATATAATAATTCCATCTTCAGTTGAACAGTGTGTTGTCTGGGTACAAATATCTTTGTTAACAATAATCAACATTTGCAACATCATTCGTTACATTGATATTAATTCTACAGTATTAAAATAGTAATATTCCACATATTAATTCTACAAGATTAAAACAGTAATATTCAACATACTAATAATATTTACTTATCTCTTCTAACATATCTTCTTTATTTTGTTTCCCTGTTTTTAACTTCCATTTTTATTATTTAACCATTGATAAAATAGTTCCCATACCGTATGGGATTCAGTTTGCTCTTTCTCCTTAATTACCAACATTAATCTGTTCATTTCTGCACATTCTAATATTTTCCTAATCACTTTCTCATCTGTAGGTATCTCTTCCCCATGGGTCGTGAGTTTGACACCCCTGTAATAGAGGGTTTAATTACAATGAGATCAATTCTTGGTCCCATCATTTTACTGTTAGGATTATTGCAGCCTTGGGCAAAACCATCAAGGGCAACAGAAAATGGACTCATCGCAAGACTAGCTTGACATAGCACAAATCCATTCAACCACTGAAAATGTTAGCTCTACCTTTGTCTCCAAAACACCTTCAAAAGTAAGTCTCACTTAAGTGAAAATGGGAAGCTGCCTGTCACTATAGAAAAAGTCAGCCAAAGAGGGCATAGATAGCCACCTAAGCTTTAGGAGATGAAGAGTGCTGCCTTACACAGATAGTCCTCGACTTACAACCACAATTGAGGCCAAAATTTCTGTTAAGTGAGACATTTGTTAAATGGGTTTTGCCCCATTTTACGACCTTTCTTGCCTCAGTTGTTAAGTGAATCACTGCAGCTGATAAGTTAATAACCTGTTTGTTAAGTGAATCTGATTTCCCCATTGACTGTGCTTGTCAGAAGGTCGCAAAAGGGGATCACATGACCTTGGGTCACTGCAGCTGTCATAAATATGAATCAGTTGCCAAGCATCTGAACTTTGATCACATGATCATGGGGATGGCTGCAAAGGTCGTAACTGTGAAAAATGAACTGTGAATGGTCACTAAATAAACTGTTGTAAGTCGAGGACTACCTGTATTCTTTATCTCACTGGGCCACTCCCCCCCCTCCCGCTTTCAATGTTTTTGTCTTCCACACATTAATCCCAAAATAAACTGTTCCAAACTATGCCTGAGTAAAGGATACACTTCGTTCTTTTACGCAAATCCAAAGGTAAGCATCCAATAGAATGCTGATACATTAAAACAAAAGAAAAGGGAAGGAGGGGAACAAATAAAATTTAGAGAAAGGATGCATTGATTATGTGCCATAGAGTTGTTTTTGAGTCCTTGTGACTACCTACATTAGAAAAAAAAACCCAGTGATGTGAACATTTAAAGCTTGCTGCCAAAGGAATATGGGGACAACTTTCACAAGGCCTTGCCCTTATTTGTAATTCTTTTTCTGCAAATGTCAACTACAAATTGAAAGGTTTTATGATTTCAAAAAAGAGTTGGAGAATAAATTATAGTAATAATTTTCCATACTGAAGGGAAAATGACTACAGGGCCATTTTGATCAAAGCTGGGTCATTCAATAAAGTTGCAGATCTGAGATGAAGACAACACAAAAATGACAATGCAGGATCTGCCACAGCAAGACAGATGTCAACTCAGTGCCTAAATAATGATTGCCAGCACTTAAGTAGCCATTTCTACATGAATGCACCAATTGAAATAATAAATAAATAATAACTACTTGGCCCAAATCAGAAAGTATTCAATAAGTTAATTTGAGGAATAGCTAATTACTATAAGAAGGGGGGGAGCTGGAAATGAGGGGACAATCCCAATCTGTCAATGCTACAGTCCTCTCAACACACTGGGAGACTGAGAGATTTAATTTCTTAAAAGTGGAATATTAATTAAGAGTAAGAGTCCTCCTCCTTTGAGGATGAACTGACAACAGGCAGTCTTCCCTGAGTTTTAAATAGAAGCCAGTTTCCCCATTTCTCTGCTAGGAACTGGAAGGGTTTGCTTGTTAATGAGGCCACCATGAGAGACCTCTCTCTTTGAGAGAGAAAACTGACCTCAGTTTAAGAAGAGCTACTTCCTTCCAGCTGCAATGTTTTTTATATTTCTTTTTCCTTTCAAACCTTCATTATCCATTTTATTTAGCATCTTGCTTCCAAAAGTGGACAGCCATAAGTTTCCAGATAGGTCATGATAGGATCTCCTATGTGTGCTTTTAATCCACAGCATCTATTAGTCAGAGAGATATGGAAGCTTCCTACATCCTCTGCAGCTACTAATGACAAAAGATCTGGCTATTCTCTTTATTAAAGACATTTTATGGGGGTATTTAAAAAAATAGATCCTTTTTTGTCATATGTAGCCATCTTCGCCTAAAATCCTAAAATCCAAGCCTCATTCCATCTATAGTAATTGAGTACTCGCCTTTATATTTTGCTCAAGGTGGCTGTTTCCCAATCCATACAGGAGGATGGTTTGATTTGAAACATTTGAATATCACTAGCTTTGTCATGATATTTATAGCAATGTTGACTTTCTAGGTCAGGGGCTCGATTTCATTGAGGGTTGTGTTTGACCTTGGGGGGCCGGGGTGGGCGTGGCTAGCTCAATGTCACTCGTATCTGGGCACCTGTGGTGGCTCAAGCATTCTGCCAGTGAAAATGGGCTCCCGAGCTCTGTTTTTGGCTGCAACGGCCCCCTGCAACCCTCTGCCAGCAAAATGCATGCGGTCCTCCCGAGCTCCGTTTTCTCTGGCAAAGGCCGGTCCTTCACTGTTTCCAGGGCAGTCCCGTGGGCGAGATCTAAGCACCCCCCAGGCCGGATCCGGCCACCCCCAGGCCTTGAGTTTGACACACCTGTTCTAGGTTAATGGTTCTCAATCGGTGGTCTGCAGATACCTGGGGTGGCCACGATGACGCAGAGGGTCCCACAAAGGCCTGAAGAAATGTTATTATTTAAATCTTGAATTAAGTCTTGGGGTCTGTGACCGTAATCCATAACCACAAAAGGTATTTAAAGGGGGTCCATGGTGAAGAAAAGGTTGAGAACCACTGTTTTAGGTCCCTGGGGAGGATTTAAAGAAGGAAACGGGTGCAGGAGGCTTCCCAGTGGCAACCATTCCAGTACCACTACTAAAGCAATGAGAAAACTGGAAAAAAAGACCCCCCCAAAAGATCTATTAGAATGATATAGATAGTCACCTTCTCTTAAGTAGACAGATTCAGATATTACATTATGGCATGTCCTATATACAGAGTTTGTATGACTGCAGAGAAATTATCTCGCTCACAGAGAGTGATTCTGTTTTTATACAGTATTAAATGTTAATGAAATGATAATTTGTGAGGGGCTGTAGGTTGCATACAACTGACTTGATTTGCCCAAACTCAATCACTGGTATTTGTAAAGCACAGTCCGCAGGAGGCCACTGCAGAGCTTTGGAGAGCATCCATTCTCTTAAGTGTTCTGGAAGGCTTTATGAGTTGGCTCTGTTTCCAGACCAGAGGTTATCCTGATTCTGGAACCCCTGTCATGTTTTTAATTGTTATGGCTATTTTTTTGTCTCTAGATGCTTGCTTATTTATATATATATAATATAGATAATAGAAAGCATAAAGCACAAAGAGGAGACTGTGAGTTTCAGTCCGTCCTTAGCCATGTAAGCCAACTGGGTGATGTCTAACTAATAGGGTTGTTATGGGAAAATAGGAGAAGGAAGGAGTATTGTGTGTATTCTCTGCTTAGAGTTATTTGGGGGAAAAATAAAGGATATACTCCTGCCTTTATTTTTTTTCAAATAACTCTAGGCAAATACAGTACTCCTGTCTTCTCCTTCTGTTTTTAACAGCTTTAATTGCATAGTTTGTAAAGTGAATGCCACATTACAAGGGTGTCAAACTGGTGGCTCACGGGCCAGATGTGTCATGTGCAGTCCATGCCCACCCCAGCTGTGTGAATGGGGAAAACTTAGCAAAATGTCTCGTGACTGCAATGTGACGTGGCAAGTTTGACACACGTGCCATACTAAATAACCCAGACCATGATTCATTCAACAAATCACGATTCAATCAAAATTATCACACTGTATGAACCCAGGCACAGTTTCCCCCAACTGGCAGGCTATTCTGATAATTAACTCCTGGTTTTTAGTTGCAGGTGATATGGATTAAATTTGGAGTCATCTATATGTAGATTAAATGTGCTGTCTCTAAGCTCTGGGCCCTTCATGAGAAAGCTACCATCAATAGATTGCAATACATTGCACTGGGGACCCTCCCATTAAAGACACAAAGGAAAGTAGCTTCTATTTTTTCTCTATAAACTTCATAAACTTGTGAACTTTCCAATCATATTCCTCCCCAGTAATCTTCTTTTCATAAACTGAAATTCACTAATACTTTAATCTTCCCTCACAGAGACAGCCAAATGAATGTTACCATCCTTCAGTCCTGAATAATTTATATTTTAAAGTGTAGAAAAAGCAAGACTGTTTAATATCTCACAAGCAGGCATCACATCCACATTGAAAGCAGGTTTTCCCCCCCACCAATGTAGCATAATGGTTAAGGGGCTTATACTAGGAGATAACCCTGAGTTTCACTACATTGACTTGGAGGCCATCACCAAATTAGTTTTACAGATGTTTCAACTGTGTGCCTAGGATTCAGTTTTTATTCAAGATACTATGCCGACCCAACAAATGCATAGAATCAGTAACCCTGCTTAGTGTATTGGGGAAAATCATCCTCTTTCTCCCTCTCCCTCTCTCTCCCCTTCCTTATTTTACAGGTTTTTTGTTGGGAAATAACTGGAAAGGGACTCCCCACCCATGTAAGCCAACTTGACAGCTTTTTTCTTGGAGGAAGAAAAAGACATTTCTCTGCTCATGCAAGAAGCTTGATCAGCTGAAGCTTCTTGAATGAGAAGAAAAATGTTTTGTTCTTCCTCCTCAAAGAAAAAAACAGTCCAGTTGTCTTTTGAAAAAGCACCTTTGAGACAACTATGACCTGGATGACTGAGGATCTCCATAAATATTCACATGATAATGCCTACATTTACCAGACAAAGGTAAAGTTGCCCAGGCCACGGAACTTGTGGGAAAATATCAAAAGGTCTCTGGATGTTCAATGTACACATTATACGTGAATTACAAGGCGGGCGGCATATAAGATAGATAGACAGACAGACAGATGGATGGATAGTTGGTTTTATTGGCTTGCGTAACAGATGGGATGGGGGAAGGGGAAGCCAGACCCTATTCAGCTGCTTCCTTTCGAAAGTCGGAATTTCTCACTGAAAACAAGCAACTTGGTCACAGAATTAAATCATAGGAATAATGCTACATTATTTACAACTTTCAGCGGCAGTCAGACGTTGTACTAATTCATTTTTTTTTGTAGGGCAATGTAGCCATGGGTTATGGAGTAGTTTGTGGCTTAACAAGGGAGAAAGCAATCCATGGCTCTCCAAATGTTGATGAATTCAGCATTACTCATTATTTGCTCCACCAACTTGGTTATCATATTTCAGCATGATCCGGAGGACCGCAGATTGCAGCAGGATATCATGCAGACCCAGCCGCCAACTGTGCTTCAACTTCGTTTACCACAAAGACCGAAAAGATCGGTTTTGATTAATTCCTGGATGGAGCTATTGGACACTCATCCTGGAAGAAGGCAATAGCAAAATATTTCTATAGCACTGCAAACTACATGGAAAACTACTTGCCCCAACCACATTAAGAGGGATCATCTCTATTTGTAAAATCACAGCCTCCTCTTTGCTGCCTTTCATAAAAACTTTAGAAGCCTCTTAATAATCAAGCCAAGTCAAAGGCATCACTTGAGGTACAGTTCTCCAATCTTATTAGGTTGGTAGGCACATTTACAAAAATGGCTGCTAAAGGGGCTAATTCACAAAATAGTTGCCAGCATGTCCAGAAAAATCTTGTGTGGTTACTAAAAGTTGACCTTGATGCTATGGGACATAATCATCATTATCCTCCTCTTTAATATTGTCACTGTCAACTATAAGGCTAAGTTGCCATGAGTATACTTTTCCTATGTAGGAGAATATAACTGCATAATTAAATTTGTTTGAACAGGCCAAAAGCCTCATTAATTTTGTGTCACCTAGTGGACAACCACAGCTGTTCATGTAAGCATGGACAGTAGGATAGTCATTTTCCACTCTGCTCCTTAACAAATGATTCTAGAATACTATTTCTCAGCCTTGGCAAGTTTAAGATGGGTGAGTATGCTGGCTTGGGAATTCTGGGAACATAAGTCAATCCATTTTAAACAAGCCAAGGTTGAGAAACACTGCTCTAGTGGAAGCAAGCAGCCATTAACAGCCATTGATTAACCACAAATCGACCCAGCCTCTTTTAAAACTGCCAAAATTGGACAGACAGCTTAACTGTACATTTCGTAAGTAAATTTTTCTTTTAATCAGTGCTCAATCTCCCGGAATCTAGTTCTAATGGCTTCAATGAGTACTAACATTGTGATGGAAGAAGAAAAACTCTGCCTCTTATTTTTCACACTATCCATTAGTTTTTGTATAACCTGTCATGCCCTCTTGTGGGTATGTGTATATGCCTTTGAGTCAGCATTGTCTCCTGGCGACTGCCTGGACAAATCCATGCAATGTTCTGACAACATTTTTTTGGAAGTTGGCTTCCCATTGCCTTCTTCCTAGTCCTCAGAGAGAATGTCTGGCCGAAAGTCACCCAGTTCACGTTGTACCTAAGACAGGTTTAGAACTCAAAGTCTGAGGCTTTAACCATTACACAAACTAGTGCTTATCTGTTTTTGTTCCAGTCAACACATACCAATTTTCTTTGTATAAGTTGCTTATTTTTCAAGTCAGCAATTTCATATTTGCATTCTGAAGCAGAGAATTATTTTTAATTTGCTGGTTTATATATAATCTCATCTGCTGTTGCCTCTGTTGAACTGCCATATAGGCATCTCTTGTACATTCAGCAGCAAACCCAGAAGTGAATGATTCATTAAATTTTTCTGCAATTTTCATTTTTAAAGCTTCAGGTTAGTCAGATTCTTTCTTCAAATATAATTAAATGAGTTTTTTTAATTGTCTTAAATATCTTTTGTATATGACTGTTATTATATTGTATCTTTACTGACTATTTATATTGCTTTTGCCAAAATTTATAAGGATTTTGGACTAATCTGGGAAAATTTCCATTATTTGAAGGAAGATTTCTTCTTTGTAAGAGCTTCTTGGGTTTTATATGGCACCTCTCCAGATCTAGAGTGCATATTCTAGAGCTCAGAAGTATTCTGGATTTAATTCCAAATATGTGCTTTAGTTATCTGAAATGAAATTAGTCTGCAACTCTTTAAAGGTACCATATTTTTCCCCTAGAAAATGATCCAGTCTAGAACTATGGAGAAATTTCCTGACAGTGAGAACAGTTAGCCAGTGGAATGGCTTACCTTCTGAAGTTGTGCGTGCTCTATCACTGGAGGTTTTCAAGAAGAGACTGGACAGCCATTTGTCCAGAACATCAAGTCTCATGTTTGAGCAGGGGGTTGAACTAGAAGATCTCCAAGGCCCCTTCTGACCCTATTTATTCTATGTTCTATGTTTAAAGAGTTGTGGACATATGTCACAATCTATACTACACTCCTGACATTTCAGCTTCTGTAGGTAGACTGTTTTACTGTTGTACAGACCTTACCAGGAAGATTTTCCTTATATTTAAACAAAATCTAGGTAGCTGCTCCTCACACCTGTTACTTCTGATCCTAGTTTCTGTAGCCATAAAAAAAAACAGTTCTTGATATTCCTTCCTGTTATTTCTCTTCTTGTTCCTGAACCCAATTATCATGTCTGCCTTCATTTCTTTTTTTTTTCATATTGAACATTCCAAATCTCATTCCACAATTATATTTGCTCACTTAGATAGAAGCACCTTCTATATTCAAGTAGGCTTTGTTACATAACCAAACATCAAGAGGCATCAACTTCAGACACTCAGGTAGCAAACAGAATTGTAGCAGTTACATAATAATTTATCTTTATCATTATCCAATCAAAAAATTACAGTCCAATATGTATCCCCCCTTCATTCCAAAAGTTACATAATTTTTAAAAATCAACCCATTAGATTTATGAATAAATCAATCCCCCCGATTGTCTGCTAACAAAGTAATTTCATGGTTTAAACCAGTCTTGGTTGGTCTAACCAGCGGTGAAATTAAAAATCTACTCCTAGTTATTTGCATGAATGTACAATGATAATACTCCACATATGTCTAGGTCTCCCAATCCTCTATTAAGCCGTATCAGTATTTTCAAGAGAACAGGGTCTGAACAAAATAAAGATAATAAAACAGATTTTTTGGAGAGAGAACACCATGCCTTTTGTGCAGTTTTGATAGTACACAGTGATGCTATCCACCATGGTCTGCTGGGAACTGCAGTTGTTAAGTGAATCACGCATTTGTTAAACAAATTTGGCTTCCCCCACTGACTTTGCTTGTTGGAAGCCAGCTGGGAAAGTCATAAATGGTGACCCCAGGATGCTGCAACCATTGTAAATACATGCAGGTTTCAAAGCATGCAAATTTTGATTACGTGACCAAGGGAGTCACAAGTACAAGGCAGTAAATCACTTTTTTCCAGTGCTGTTGTTGCAACAGCAGCACTGTTGTAACTTTGAAACAGTTACTAAACAAATGATTAAGTCAAAGACTTCTTATAAAAGCAAAGGGTTCCCCCCCCCCCCAAACTCCCTTCATCCTTACATCCTTTGAGTTGTCCAACCCTCAGTTTCGTGTATCCTCTCCCTTGCTTCATTCCACTTCTCTCTCTTTATAACTGTGTTCATATGAGAGCCATCATTGATTAAGTGAACCTTGTTTCCGCCTAATTTTTCAGGGTTCTCGTTCCACATAGCCCCTAAATCAGCTACACTGGCTAGCTAGGTTAATACAGTAGGGTAGGCTACTTTGCAGTTTTTAAGGCTAGGTGAATCCAGGCCACGGATCACATTCCCACCCTCAATTTATCCATCAGAAACCCACACTTTCAGTTCCAGGTCTTCCTTTGCTCCATCCATCCATCCATCCATTGGTGATCTATCCACCCTCCTCTTTGCAACCCACCCCACCGTCTGCCAAAGACTTTCCCGCCCCTGCCTCCCGCGCATATAGACAAGGCACTCGCTGAAAAGATACCGAAATGGAAGGGAGCCCACCACCCTTTTGACCCCATATCTCTGCCCCTCGCGCCAATAGGGAAAAGAAGCGCATCCCTCCTCTCGCCGCGCCCCACTCCCCAGATAGATGATACAGGCGCAGCCAGCTTCAGAAAAAGGAGATGGTAGCCACTGCCGCCTCCCCCGCCCGTCCTCTTCCCAGCGCTCGCTCGCTTTTCCCATTGACGGGGCGTCCCTCCGGATACCGAAGAAAAGCAGCAGGCGGAGAGCAAGGCAGGCGGAGAACCGCCTGTTGCCGCCGCCAAGAGCCGCCGTCTCCTTCCCCCTTCCCTCCTCCCGGCCGGCGGAGAGACCTTCCAGCCTCAGTCGTTCGGTCCGAATTACTCACCGTGCGCAGCTCCTGCGTCCGGTCCTTCATCGCGCTCGCTTCTCCTGGGCTGTGCTGCTCGGCTCTCCAGCACCGGGCGGGCGATCAGGGGAGGAGCGGAGAGGGGGCGAGAGGAGGCACATGCGCCGGTGCTGGCGCGTCGGAGGCGGCGGCCCCTCCTTCCCCACCCACTCGACGGGGATGCAAGCGGCCACGATGTTCCTGCGGGGGTGTGTGTGCGCGCGCGCGGAGGATGTTCCTATTCCATGTGCTCGCGACGGACTCCAACGTGTACAGTCGTTGCATTCACTCGACGATGGGGTAGTTCCCACCTGAACGTGAATAACAGAATACAATAGAATAGAATAACAAGAGTTGGAAGGGACCTTGGAGGTCTTCTAGTCCAACCCAGTGCTTAGGCAGGAAACCCTACACCACTTCAGATAAATGGTTGTCCAATCTCTTTTTAAAAACTTCCAGCGTTGAATCATTTACAACTTCTGGAGACAAGTCGTTCCACTGATTAATTGTTCTAACTGTCAGGAAATTTCTCCTTAGTTCTAGGTCGCTTCTCTCCTTGATTAGTTTCCACCCACTGCTTCTTGTCCTGCCCTCAGGGGCTTTGGAGAATAGCTTGACTCTCTTTTCTTTGTGGCAGCCCCTGACTGGGAGAGCCCCCCCCCCCGACTTAACTACAGTTCATTTAGCGACCGTTCAAAATTACAACAGCACTGGAAAAAATAACTTATGACCATTTTTCACACTT
>JANHFL010002743.1:131789-154347 GCA_032468155.1 Oxyrhabdium leporinum | reverse complement strand
GCAATATTAATGCAATATCGGGTTTTCAATTCAATTGTATAGAATGTGAAGGATGTGTGTTTGTGTTTTATTGTTATAGTTATAATATACACTGAAGATGGCATTTAGTTTCATTGTATGAGGTGCAATGACAATAAATAAACTAAACTACCTTAAATCAATTATTTCTCAACAAGAAGCTTGTCACTCTTTCTGATGTTCCTGATCACATCAGTTAATTGTAGTGCTTGCTCATTCTTTTATCAATACTTTATTGGGTTCCTTGTAACTTTTTTTTGTATGTGTAATATTGTACATCTACAATCCTGTCATCTGCTAATACATCTGTCTGTCTGTCTGTCTGTCTGTCTGTCTGTCTGTCTGTCTGTCAATCATAATAATTGATGAACAAATTCTAAATGACATTTTTGGCAAGCTTTAACAAATCTCATGAACAGAAAAAACTTCATGCTTTCTGTACTTTTTACCCCAGTTAAAATCTATTGTGGTAAAAAAAGCAAAGAAAATCCTTGCCTATTAACAGGGCTGAACATTTTTGCTTTCAGCACTCTCTTTGACTTTAATTTATCTATTATAAGGCAGTCAATCTACAGTTAGTTTTGTAGATGAATAACTATTCTTGGCTACCTGTCTTCTTATTTTGATATTAGTTGGAGATTTAAACCCTATTCATATGAACTCAATATGCAAAGAACAATGTATTTTATGTTTCCAGATGGTTTGGAAATGCTATACTGAGCAAAGAAATGCACTCTCATTGAAAACTAATTGACCCTTCTATTTTAAAGAAGGCTGGCCTTAATCTTGTTTTACATGTGGAGTTTTGAGGAGTATCTACACTATCAATTAGGCTTTTTTCATATAGCTGAAAACTATAGCTCAGACCAAAACTGCACAGTGTAATATTAATATTATACATACCATTAGAACTACTTCGTTTATAATCAGAAACACATTAGCCTTTAGAGAATAAACTGTAATTATACTGCACTTTAAACCTTAGGCAGAATGATTTCTTTCACTGACACATTGTATTTGGCGGAACAAGTATTAATTTGATACTGGGATAAAATAGCACCCCTTGAACTTAATAGTGAATGTAACCATATTTTTAAAAGAATAGTATATATTTGACATTTGTAGTATTTTAACACCCTGTGGTTTGGGGAGTGGTTATCCAGTGCATTAAGAAGGAAACAGGTTTGGGAAGTCTCATGTGTAGGTTAATTCATGATGGGGTGAGGTTTGAAGTCTAAATGCAAAATTGTCATGATTGAACAAACCTTTCCATCTGAAATCTGTGCTTTGGAAGTGAAAAATATGGTATGCTCAGCATGATGGTGATTGTTTCTTTATTAGTTTTGTATAGTGCAAATGGCTGGCAGATATTTTGGGAACAGCAAAGTCCTCAGGTAAATGTGTCAATGTGTGGGCAAAACCAGCTTGTAGTTTTGTGGCAAATAAATGACTAGTATTGCTATGCTGCTGAATTACCCTGCTCTATTTAGATCAATTCTGTATTAATGTATTGCTTTTAGTTCAGCTTGTTTTTTCTCTCTCTCTCTGTCTCTGAAACAAAATTGCAGGACAGAGTTTTGAAGATTTAATAGAAACAAACCCTCATGAGTATTTATTTAAGGACAATTTGTGATCCTTCACTTAGAAGTGTATTTCGAGAGAATAAAATTTGTGTTTTGTTTGGAAACCTAGCTTAAAAATGGGAATGGACAACTGACTACAAGCCCTCCCCCTGTTTTATTAAGAGTTGCTACAGTGAGGATCACTTGCGTGGGCTGTTCCCAGAACAGGATGTTAGACAGTGTTGAAAGAATTATCCTTCTGGGTTCCAAGTGGGAAAAAGACATTGGAAACATGCAGACTGCTTGGAAGGATGGTTTTAATGGTGGACATGGTTTGTGGTCCTGGCAGAAAAGGGATCAGGAAGATCTTGGGTGAAGAAGAAAAAGGGCTGATATGCTGAGAATCCCTTGGTTTTATACCCCCTCTGACTTTGAACTTCCTGGGGCACAGGAAGAGCATCCTGATTGGTTGTCAGACTCCCATGGGGCCTTGCAGGGGTAGCTTGGTTGAATCTTGCTGGGTGATGTAATCTTCCCAGGTGCCATGTGCTGAGATGGGTAGAGGGCAATTATATGGCTCTGCCTGAAGGAGGTAGAGCGTTGTTATGTAGAATAGACTGGCTCAGGCCTTAATGGCCGATTAACAAAGATGGGTGGCTGAGTTTCTGCCTCTCTGAGTTTCTATTTCTCTGTTAGGTAAAATATTCTGGCTTTTTTTTAGCATATCCTAAAATACTTCATTTTTCTAGTAAAGGGATGGGTTTTAACTTCCAACACAAGAAAGGTGGTGAAGTAGGGCAAAATTCTCTTTTAACAACTGCCTCACTTAGCAACAGACACTTGGGGCTCAATTGTAGTCGTAAATTGAGGATTACCTGTATTGTAATATTTTCCCTATGCACTCTAAACATGCTCAGAGATATCCAGTGGACCAAGGTGTATGGCTTGACCTGATGCAGGCTTATTCCCAGTCCTACTCAGTGCAATAAGACTTATTTCGGAGCAAGTGATACTGAATTGAAACGAGCTTGAGCTTCCCATTAAACATAAAATTGAAGAGGGCTCCAGTTCCGTAGTTCCGTTCATGCTGTGCAAATTACAGGTGGATTTCAAACAAGGTTTCTAACAATGAAAGTTGGTCTAAAAGCATTTCAGTGGGGTTCAACTTATGAATTATTAAGGCTTAAATAAGATGGGAGTTGATTTGCCAATCTGACAAGGACCGGGTTCAATCAATTCCCTACTTTACACAGCTCTCTTAGACCCAAATGAACTATTCCCACCCCTAAACAACTATTCCCTTCTACTTTCCTTGCTGGGGGAAAAAAAGAGTCGCTCAACATTAACAAAGGCAGAATAAAATTGACTAGAGGCAGGGAAGATCCAGTTCTGTGCAATTGACTAAGGCAAACCAAATACTGTAAAGGAATTATAACAATTATAATTAGATCATGGGAGACTAATCCCATTCATGTTCCTCCACTTGCTAACAGAGACAGTGGCTTTTCCAAATGCCCCAAGGACACAGACTTTCTTTAGAAATCTGATGTTCCTTATTTCCCTATGACAGCAAACCAGAACTCGTAGAATATCGCACCCCACAATTCAAAGTCCTTATAAAAATATCTTCCTTGTACCCTATTCTTCTTTTTATAAGCTAAAATCTAAGGATCATCTTACTTCTCAGAGTTGCAGAAGAATAAATAGGTTTATGAGTCTTTTACTGAGTTTCTGTGTGCAAGTTATTTATACGTGTTGAATTTGCTACTATTGCTGCTGCCCTTAAAATGAATATCCTCTGATTTATTTATTTATTTATTGGATTTATCAAGCCAACGAGCTCAAACAATGTAACCATGGGCAATGTTGAGCCAAAATAACAACCAGAAAAAATAACTCTGTTAAAAAAACTCCAATCTACAATTCCAATTGCTCTTGAAATAAGAACTTAAATAAATTAAGTTTATATTTTAGTATATTAGGCAAGCCATTAAAAGTGGGTCAGTTGAATAAACCCTAGCTAAGTTTTATTAATGGGTCATCTGAGCACAGCCATTGTATGTCAAGTTTGCTTGTGGCTTAGAATATCATGAACCCAGCTTCTGTTGAAAGCACTGATTTATGGCTTGGTGTATTAAGTGCATCTCACCATTTGTAGTTTATTCAGTGTGCCATAGTGTAACAAGCTATAGCTTAATATAATATGTAAATTCATCCTGTGGGAATAGGACTGAGGAGACCAAATTCTAATTCCCAGTCAGGTGTGAAACTCTGCCGTTGTGGTCACAGAACACATTTAATCAGGTCAATTAGAAATCTGGCAGCTGCATTTGAACATCATATTAATTTTTGTTTGAATTATTTTACCATTTTTTTCTTCAGCCTGTTACAGCAACCCTGTCTACTTGATTACTTTGTGGTTCAATGTTGTATGGGAACCCAAAATAGGATTATAATAACCTGACTAAGATGATGTTGTATGACTTACTATTGCTGGACAGATGAGGGTGAGAGTTAATGAGCAAACTATCTCTTCAGGATATTGGGAGGACAAAGCTAAAAAAATGTTAGGTATGCGTCTTTGTCTTCTGGGGAAATGGGTTATTAATGCAACAAAAAAAAAACACCAAATCCTAGGCTCAAAGAGCCTTCCATCTAAATCCAATAGATTGTAGGTAGAGAGAAGTTACTGCCTTCCTTCCTCTTGCTGTGTCCCTTGTTTATTTATGGGGTTCTTATACAATATTAGAACCCATTTTCAAAGTTCTGAAAATATGATGGATTGCATGACTATGTTCTCACATACTAAGCTATGCTTTGACCGTGATTCACTGAGAAAACTCCAACAGACTGACATAAAATTATGATTTATTCATCACAGGGCTGGGGTTGCATAGTCTGCTAATCCGACCATACACTGTCATCAAAAGCTTTTATGAACTGCTTCTTAAGCAAGTTGTTCTAAACGTGGTTTTGCTAGATGAAAGTTACATGCATTTTTAGATTTTGCTGAACGTGCGCAAATAGTTCAAATTACATTACACAAAAGTACCACTTATCACTGGATAAGATTGAGTTTAATCTTAGGTAAAACAGAGTTATAAAGAAAATGTGTGAGAATAATTACATTGAGATTGTATTTGCTGCACTCAGTTTAAGAAAACATATGAAACATTTTCTAGCCAAACAAATAAGTCATTTTATCACCTAGTGTGGTAGCCTTGTTAACACAACATGCTAAGATTCAAACAACAGATTGAGCTTCAAACTTCTCAACCTGATTTAGTGTATAATGTGAATTCAGCTTGTAATAAACACCAAATATGATACACACAACATGCAGAAGATTTTATCATTACATTACATATAAAGCAGTCTAGGTAGTCCTCTACGTACAACGACAACTGAGCCCAAAATTTATGTTGCTAAGTGAAAAATTTACTACGTGAGCTTTGCCCCATTTTATGACTTTTCTTGCCACCTTTGTTTAGTGAATCACTGCAGTTCTTAAATTAGCAACCCGGTCGTTAAGTGAATCTGGTTTCCCTGTTGACTTTGCTTGTCAAGAAGGTTGCAAAACGTGATCACATGACCCAGGGATGCTGTGACCTTCATAAACGTGAACCAGTTCTCAAGCATCTGAATGTAAATCACGTGACCGTGGGGATGCTGCAACAGTCATAAGTCTGAAAAATGGCCACAAGTCCCTTCTTTCGGTGCTGTTGTAACATCGAGCGGTCACTGTTGTAAGTCAAGGACTACTTGTAGTCTTCCATCATCATTAAAGCAAAGCCATTTATTGTTCTCGACTGAAATACACTCTGCCTTATGCTGAAAGACATCCTGTTCAAGGAGCCGTGATTTCTGAAATGAGGAATTGGTTGTTCCGCTTATTACTAGCAAAAATGAAGAGGTAACATTCCTCAACAGGAAAATTTATTTGCATAAATACAGAATTATGGCTTCTGGCTTAATAGCTGGCATTGGGTCATTATATGAGTAGCATTATTAACTGACTGGTATAGCCTGGCCTGTTTTATCCTCTTTGGGCATCAGTTTTGCATATAGAAATGACCAGGAGAATAATAATGCAGTGGAAATCAGTGCTTCCCAGACCTGGGTAAATTATCCCAAATTGCGTAAAAGTGGTTTTTCTTTGGGTAATGACACGTGAACCCCCTACCCAATCACAACGGGACATTTAAATCATGTAACGACTTTCTGATGTAGAAGACCTCCAAGGTTGCTTCCAACTCCTATCCTAATCCTATCCTATCCTATCCTATCCTATCCTACTCTCATAAGCGGTTTTGGATAATGAAGGAAACATTTTTGGGAAGCACTGGTAAATAGAGGAAACCGTGGTAGCCCCAGTTGAAATCTGCTTATCAAACTGAAATTTAAAATTGGCCACTGAGCGCATAACTCCTTTCATGTATAGTATGTTCCTTTCAGGTGAGTTGCCAAAGCTCAAGGGAAAATATAACCTATTTGAAAGATGTTTCCTGGGTATTCTGCCACCTTCTGGGCATTTTAGAAATCGTAGAAGGGCATGGTATTAGTCAATAGGCATCTGGTAGCACCTTTTCAGACTAACACATTTTATTAAAATGTATATGCTTCCATGAGTTTCTTCCTGACTTCTGGGAATTGAAAATCTAGCAGGCAGCTCTGTAGAATGCATGCATGATACTTTCTGAAAATGTTTTCAGCTGTTTATCCTTATGTCATTTTTCTTCCATGGTAGCTTTCAATCCTGATTTCTTATCTCTTCACAACATCTGTGTGGAGGAACTTTCCAACATTCTCTGTAGCTTTATTTATTTTTTACCATTATTGTCCATGATGTAATGTTGGTATAAACCCAAGTCCTAAGGAATTAAAGCCACTGCAATTTAAATATATTTTCTATTACTTTGTCCAGAGCAGGAGGTTCTGCCAACTTCTAAAGAGGTGCTGCTCTATCACTTCCTCAAGAAACCATCACTGGATCCAATTGTTCATGGCAATCTTTATCCAGTCTCCAACCTTCCCTATACAGATGGTTGGTTGGTTTGCAGTACCAGAAGGCCTTGGAAAAAACAAATTAACCTAGATTCATTTCAGACAGGAAAGAGTCAGTAGGATTGCAGTAGGGGTGGTGCACCCATCCTTGCTGTACATATTGCTGCTATAACAGTTTATATACTAAGTTGGAGGCCCAGTTTTTTTATTGTGAGTTGGCTGTCCATATAAATTGATTAAGTAAACTGACTGATGGCAAACCATCTTTTCATCTTATTTCAGCCTTTGTTTCTTGCTTCCATTTCTAAAATCAAAACCATAATTTCCTCTCCCCCCAGCTTTCCCACTTTCTTCCCCATATTCAGCCTTTCTTTTCCACCTTACTTGCTGAATTTGCTGCCTTACAGTCCTTGCATAATTCCACCCCTTTCCATTCATTCCACTCCGCCTAGAATTTCCCCACCATGAGATAGCAGCAAATAAATTTAACAAAATAACATTTATGTATCTAATTTATATAACTGACCATCTCACCAAAAGCTACTCTGGACAGCATACAACAAAGCTAGGAGCAATAAATACCACCATTTAAAACTATTTTAAAAAAATAAACCCAAAACAAAGAAATAACAAAGGGATGTTAATAGAGTCACTTCACAAATTCATCTGTCCCTGGGATCTCCAGGGTTGCTGGCACAACCAGGTCTTAAACATTTCTTGATTGTCATGTTTTGTCTTCCTCTCCTCTCCTCTACCTTACTAACTGGGTCTATCTGATATTTTCAAAAAGCCATCCTCTGAATCATTTTTCTTCTCAGCAGCTGCCCTAATTTGTCTTTAAATGGCAGAAAGCAGCTGCTTTTTCCCACTTCTACAAAAATTTTACTGTCCTGGTCTCTCTTGTTCTCTTGTGAGCTGGTTTCTACTCTGAATCTGTCCTCATTAAAAGTACGGTTGGCCTCCCCAGTGCTAAATTCAAAGAGCTCTGTTCCTTCATTATCTTTGACTTCTAGCTGCCTTTTATCTGATTAAGGTTTCTGTTCCACACAAAATGTTTAACCTGTTATTGAATGAAACCACATTTCTGGTTTTATACAATATATTGAAACCTAAATTAACCAAACAAAGGAGTTCTCAATATGCTGTGGATAAAGTTAAACTAATTAAGCATAGCATGTTATGCAAATATAGCTGCTAGGTCTTTAATTGACCTAATTAAGCATTTTGTGTGAATATAACCATTTTTTCCCATTTTATTCCCCATTTGTCCTTCTTTTTCCATATTTGCACCATACAGCTGCTTTAAAAGGGTAAACTGCAGTTTATACTTTCCTGGATCTCAGTGGTTCTTTATTTTAGCTGATTGCCTTCCTATATACAATATTTCATTCTTTTGGGCATTCCATAGGCAGGGTCCTTCCTCTGCTTTCTCACAAGAAACTGTTTGACCTCTTCTCCCCTGAATACTGAATGTCTATTCTGAAGGATTTGAATTGAATGATCCTGCGTATCACCTACCATAATTAGCATACCAATGGGAAACAGATTACTCTTTCCTGTAGCAAATGATAATAGCAAATCTGCAGTCTGTAGTGTGGTGTTGGAAGGTTAGCATGCAGCAGGAAAAAAATACATGTGAGATTGTGATTGGATGACTAAGTATAAATGTATATGAATGAATTACATATGGTTCAAAATGCCACATTTCATTTTTCCAGACTTCTGCAAAACATGAAAAAAGTGGCTCCTTTAATGAGAAGATCTCCTTAAAAGCAGTGTTGTCTTTTTTTTCCAGGGTCTTGAAAAGAGAGCCTGAAGCTTTACAGAAATGCTGCACATAACGTTCCATACCTTTTTGAGCATTTCTTCCAAATTATGTTTGAAATTATCTTACATGTATATATGAATGGCATGGCCATCTACAAGAGGGATGAGGAAGAATTATGAAAAGTGACTATGTCATCACACAAACGCTGTAATTTACTTGCCTACATCAGATCTCGGGATGTCGTAGCATGCCGTAATTCTGAAAATAATCGCAATTGGTTGTGAACATTCTCATGAATGAGTGTCTGCAGGAGGTTCTAACTTCTACATTTTGAGCTCACCATCTTGCCCACCGCTGTTATATAGCTTGGCAACCTTAGGAATAAAGAACAATCATCCCGATCATGCTCAGTAGCAGGAAAACATAACATCATACTTGAGTAACACATTTATTGGGGCCAATCACATTAACATAAAGGTGTTGCAACTATAAGATTTTTCAGAATTTCATGCAGGTGGCATATAAAAAGTAAGAATAAATGTCTGGTTGTTTAAAGCCAAGAGTTTGCATTGCAAATCAGTTCTGAGTTGGAAGTAAATACTGAATTCAGGCAATTTAGGTGCTAGAGATGTCAAGATTAGAGAGGGGAAACATTAGAGAGGGGAACGATCACTCCTTCCAGTCAGAATTGTTGAAAATTCAGCTATGATTTTCCATGTCTTCCTTTCTGGAAAAACCCAGGTTCAAGCTCCCACTCAATAGAACTCATTGGTTATGTTCACATTTAATACAGAGACTAAACCCTTTTTTTCTGGGGTTTGTTCAATACATTGAACAATAAATTAAACAGGATAGATTTTGCACTAAGCCACAGAAGGCTAATATTAACTTAGGTTAGCATGTTGCATCTGCTCGATCTTTATTTAACTTTATTTCAATGCATTGCATGAATACAACCAGAGGTTGGACTGGCCACACTTTCCTCAACCCAACTGATGTTAGGTTGCTCTTGTGAAAATAAAAAAGAAGAAAGATCATCCTTTACTTTATTGTCAGATCCTTAAATGAAAGGCAAGGCGTAAATGTCATTAATAGTTAAGGTATGAAAACTATTACAGGTAGTCTTCAACTGTTTACTTAATGACCGTTTGAAGTTACAACGGCACTGAAAAAAGTGATTTATGACCATATTCACACTTATGACCAGTGCAGCATCCCCATGGTCATGTGATTTACATTTGGATGTTTGACAACTGACTGGTGTTCATCTTCTGTGACCTCCTGAGAAGCAAAGTCAATGGGGAAACCAGATTCATTTAACAACCATGTTACTAATTTAACAACTGCATTGATTCACTTAACAAATGATTTGACTGACTGGATTCACGCATTGCATGAAAACATTCTCTAGGCATTTTAAGAATTGTCTCTCCCCCCCCCCATCGCTATTGAGGGCTACTGCAGGGGGCAATGACAAAGCAATGTCACCAGAGGAAAGGGAGACTCTGTCAACGTCCTGAAGCTTCAGGGTTTGGTTTAGGGATGAAAATATATGTGCCAAACATGTTGACAATTCTGAATGCTTTTTCACTTTTTTAACAGCAGTAAGTCGCTGTTCTGCAAAGATTTGTTGCACAATCTGTTGAGGCTAAGGGAAAAAAGAGTCAGTGAATGCCAAATAAGAGTCTGTGAGGTCATTGACCACTGGCGTGTCACTCCTTCCATGTATCTTTATTTGCAAACTCCTGATTTTATTAAACTGAAACTCCTGAAACTATAATAACAATATTATAGTTTCTTGCAGTCCGTGATCCTTGTGTATTTTCTATACCTCTGTATTTCTTGTCTATCATTGTTCCACCGGGACCCCCTGCAGGCTCCCTCTCGAGAGATACAGAAGGGGCATACAGTATTTGATTTTGTCATGGATGTATTTTTAGGCCTGGTCTTCACTAAGGCAGCCCTCTTGCATCCTGCTGACGCACCCTATGGCCTCACCGGGGGGCCGTTTCCACAGGGTGCCATAGCAACGTAGTGTGTAATGATAACTCTGAAGCCTGGCGTCTGCCCTGATAGGGAAGGCCTCTCTGGCGTTCGCCTTCGCCAGGGTGACAGACCATTATACCTTCCTGACAAAGGAGCTTCATTGGAAATCACGCCCCCACAGCTGCTCTGGAGGGTGGTTCCCTCCTCTCCCCACTGCTTTGTGCCTCTGCTTGCCATCTGTTTCCTGCTGTGCTCCCCCCCCCCATTTCTTAAGAGAAACAACAGCAGGTTCAGAACAGGCAAAAATAAGTCACATTTTTGTTGTTGTTGTTGCTCAACTGATAATCAGTTTAGTATGGAATGTGTGACCAGGAGATGAAGGGATGGAAGCTGTTTTAAGGGCTTGAAAAGGGGATCGGGCAAATTGGGAGAAAGGATATGCCATTGCTTAGCAAGGGTGTGTATCTGTCATGAAGACTAAGGGGCATCGCTGGTTGTGGGACATTCTCTATGAGGTCATTAATGTTAACGGAGGGGAGCAGTTCCAAAGGAGGGCAATTAATTTGTATCTTGGCAGTGGGAGTCCTGAAAGATTTATTGGGCACTACTGGAGATGGATGCAGGTTTAGTTTGATAGATACCACTTCATTAAGTTATGAGGATGAATTATCTGGATCCTCTGCAGTCAGGATTCAGGCTTGGACACGTGACTAAAATGGCATTGGATGCTTTGAGGACTGTCTTCTTTGTTCTACAATCCTTTCAGTGGTATTTGATATGAAAGACTCTGGTATCGTCCTAGCTCATCTGCAAGGGTTGGGAGTTGGGGATGTCATTTTGTGATGGTTCTGCTCTTATCTGAGTGAGTGGTTCCAGTTGGTGGTAATGAGGAGCAAAGCTTGATCTCTAGTGAGGGTTCCCCATGGCTCAAAGCTCTCCCCCGTATTATTTAATGTCTGTATGAAACTGCTGGGGGAGGTCATCTGTCCATTTGGAATGAAGTATCATCAATATGTTGATGACATCTACTGATATAATGTCTCCTGGGCTGGACTGGAGATCCCATAGAAGTCTTGAACCACTACCTGGAGGCTATGAGAATGTGGATGGGATGAAACAAGCTTGTGTCAAATCCTGTCTAAACGGAGTTGCCCTTTGTCAATCAATGGCTGGCCAAACCAGTAACACCAATCCCAACAGTTACTCTGGAAGGGGTCAGGCTCCCCATGAAGGAGGTGGTTGTGACTCCTTGTCTTTTTTGACTCTCAGCTCCTGTTAAAATAGTAAATGCTGTGGCCAAGGGGGAACTTTCTTCAACTTCAGCTTATAACGCAGACCAAGATGCTCTGACTCTAACTCATGCTTTGATCACTGTCTGGTTAGGTTACTATAATGCATTGTTTGTGGAGCTGCCTTTGGAGATGACCCAGAAGCTACAATTGGTGCAGAATGGGGTGGCTAGACTGTTGATAGGAGTATCCTGCCAGGAAAAATAACACCAGTCCTGAAGTCACTGCATTGGTTACCAGCATGCTTCCATGCCCAATTTAAAATGATGGTTATTATCTTGAAAGCTCTGTACCTAGAGCTTCGGTTGGTCTCCCATTTGTCAAGACATTTCCATGTTGGGGAACAACTGCAACCCTTTAATTTTTGCTTGTTGTGGAGCAAATATTAGAGGAGGAAAAGCTTTAGAGATTAAGAACTACTTTGCAATCCACTCTTTTAGGAAGGTGGTTTCTTCTCCTACGCAGGCTTTGATGGTGCCAGTTGGACTACTTCAGATCTTCTGCTGCCCCAAGTGGTTGAGTTCTCAACTGTCCAAAATAAAACCTGAGATTTGTTTCCACTAATGCAGGCAATGCAGCATCGGCAATGGTGAAAACAGCATCACTGACAAGTGGCTGCTCAATTTAGGACACAATCGTACCAAATTCAAGTCAGTTGAACAGGTCAATAAACAACAAATCTTCAAAGGCAGATGTAGACTGTGCATTTATACACTAAGTTTTGATTTTCTATTTGTTTCCTAGAAGGAACTCTTGATTTATGAACCCCATCCCCACTTCAGTGTCTTATTGTTCAGCTATTTTAGGATTCCCAGAGAACATAGGCATGTGCATAGTGCTACTGAATTTTCAGTTTATGTGCCCTTGAAAAAGTAGTCCTCAAGTTCCAAGCAGTCCTTGACTTACAACAATTTGTTCAGTTATGACGCTGCTGAAAAAAATGAGTTACGACCAGTGCTTGCACTTTTGGCCATTGCTGAGCCCCCGTGGTCACATGATAAAAATTTTTGTGCTTGGCAACTGGCATGTCTTTACAAAGTGTCCCAGGGTCACATGATCACTATTTGTGATTTTCCCTGCTTGTTTCTGACAAGCAAAGACAATGGGGAAAGATCGGAGGTGAGCTGATGCCGGTTTGCACCGGTTCTACCAAACTGGTAGTTAAGATTAGGCACAGTTCGGTGAACTGGCAAATCCCACCCCGGGCGGGCCCCGCCCCCCACCCATTTTTGGGCTGTCTTTTGGGGTCGTTTTCAGGCTGTTTTTCGAGCCATTTTTCTCAGCCATTTTCCAGGCTGTTTTCAGGCTGTTTTTCAGGCCTGAAAACAGCTCAAAAAACCAGCCCAAAATGGCCTGGAACGCAGCCGGAAAATGGCCTGAAGAACAACCCAAAATGCCCCCAAAATGGCCTGAAAATGCCTGGAAAACAGGCAGAAAAACAGGCAGGGCCGGGGCCGGCCAGTGGTGGGATTAGCCCCAACCGGCTGAATCCTACCTTTTCCTTTGAGGCGAGTGGCCAGCAGGCGGGGTCAGATGTGATGAGTGACGTCACCCACCCAGTCACATGACCAACTGGCCACACTCACCCAGCCAGAGAACCAGTTGTTAAAAAATTTGCAGCCCACCACTGGGAAAGATGGATTCACTTAATGACCATGGCGATTCACGTAACGAGTATGGCAAAACAGGTAATAAAATTGGGCATGACTCAGTTAACGACCATCTTACTTAGTGGCATATGTTCGTGTTCCAATTGTAATTGTCAATCAAGGACTGCCTGCATCTGGCTCCCACAACTATACATCAATTGCTTAACCCAGGGGTGTCAAACACAAGGCCTGGGGGCCGGATCCAGCCACGAGGTGCTTAGATCTGGCCATGGGGCTGCCCTGGAAACAATGAAGGACCAGCCCGCAGTGCCTCTGTCAGCAAAAATAGAGCTTGGGAGGGCCGTGGGTGGCCCTCCCGAGCTCCATTTTCACTGGCAGAGGGTTGCAAGAGGCCGTCACAGCTGAAAATGGAGCATGTGAGGACTGCGGACCGCCCTCCCGAGCTCCATTTTTGCTGGCAGAGGGTTGCAGAAGGCCGTCGCAGGCAAAAACAGAACTCAGGAGCCTGTTTTCACTGGCAGAGTGCTCGGGTCACTGGAGACACCCCCAACACGAGTGATGTCGAGCTGGCCATGCCCACCCTGGCCACACCCACCCCAGCCCCCTGAGGTTAAACACAACCCTGATGCGGCCCTCAATCAAATCGAGTTTGACACCCCTCGCTTAACCTGATTACAAACCCAGCACTTATATTCACACAATATGGTACTTTGGCTAGTGTTACTCTAGGTTAATTTTTTGTTGCTTGCCATATTGTACAAATCCAGCCAGTTTGATTTAGGGTCTACTATATTGTGCAAACACAGAAAATAGGTTAAGTCAGTCATCAAGTTAAGCATGTTGTGCGAACATAGCCAAAATGACCCTGACCATGTGTCCGTCTATGATTATGCTCCACATTTCTCATGCGAGTATCCTGCATGCCATATGGCCTTCCCCCATCTTGGCAAAGGCTGGAAAGAACCCTGCTGCCTTTGCGTTGTTGCTGTTTTTCTAGGGTCCAGGAACATAGCTTTTTCTGTTGATTCATACTGTGCTGCACATAGGTTGCTATGATTTTACTTATTTTTGTCTCTTAATCTGTGTTTGCTTGCTGGGAATTCTATGGTGGGGCGGGGGGGGGATGCATTAGTAATGGGTAAACACAGCATACAACTCCCTTTTCCTGCACATGCTCCCAGCAGTTCTTAGCCAATGCAAACAAAGTCTGTTTTGCCAGCTCATTGCCAGCTCTGCTTGGTGGTGGGATTATGCGCGTATGTCTATAAGTCAGTTTAGGGGTGTTTCTATCATCACTGACAATATGAGACAAGTATAATTGCCAGCCCAACTCAGATTAAACTGCCAACTGACTGGGGGGGAAACATGTTGAGTCCTTTGGCCTTTAACAGCCATTTCACCTGCAGAAATCAATAAACGAATTTTCTTTTCATAGCAGAGAAGTCAACATTATGGCCCCACTAATGATAGAAGATTAGATTGCTATTAAAGGCATAAGCACCAGATGAAAAGTTAGCCAGCTTATCTGGAGCTGTTTTACGGTGCCTCTGACTATCCGAACGCACCCTTGTACTGGCAAATAAAGTGTTAATTTTTCCTGGCAACTCTTTGTGTCCACCCATTTAGGAGGCAGAACCACATCTGGTTGATGTATAAAGACTGTTATTGGAGTCAGAGCCCTAATGAGTGCCAGGTGAGTTCTGGCCACGATGTTCTTACCTTAAGTATTAATCAGGCAGGACGTTTACATCTGTGGAACTGGCTTCCTCTGCAAGAAGATCCTGGTGTTGGCTTTGACAGCTGGGCTGGAGGCAGCTCCCCAGCGAATACCATTTCCTTCACCATGGCTGTCATTCAGCCTGGACGATCTGGGCCTTATATGGAACTGCAGATGGGATCAAGGCCCGACTCGGATTTTGATTCAGATTCTGACAACCCAGCCTTCAACAGCACCAAACCTGGCTCTGGTTATCCTGCCTGTTCCCAAGTGATCCACAGTGGTCACTTCATGGTGTCATGTCCGCACAGTGACTTGGTGCCCCGTCGGCGCCATCACCAGGCGGTGCCAGAAGTCCCTGATCCTCCAAGTATTGACCCCACTCTCACCCGCCTGTTTGAGTGCATGAGCCTGGCTTACAGGTGAGTCTGGGAGAGCCTCCTGCCTCCAGCCACGTTCAATTCCTTTGACAGGTGGTTTTGAGAGCTGACGGGTCTACAGTCTGGCCACGGAGTGTCTTTTCTCAGGAATCCCAGAAGTTCTGTTAAAGTGCGGGGGCCTTTTTATCCAAGAGAGGAACAATCTTGGAAAGGCAACACAAAGGATTTGTTGTAGGAGAGACAGGATTGGATTAATCCCAGAATTGAGACTTTAGTAGTTTACAGAGTCAGAGATAAACCTCGCATCTCATAATGGAGACAAAAATATGAACTTTGTGGATTTCTTCTGCTAATCTACTCTGATTTTCATTGTCTTTCTTTCTTTCTGAGTTGAAGTCCAGTTGTTGTTTTTTTGTGATTCCTTGTATTGCAGTCTCCAAGCTAGCAGAAACATTAGGCTGTCAGTAATGATGAGTCCTGAAATTCATCCTGTGATTGCAGAATTGCAGTCTTACAAAAATGCAGATTGTAAATCTCTTGGGGGGACAATATTTAATGAACTGCAGGGAAAACCTGACTCCAGATTATCACCGCTTTCCCCAGAATTTTAGTAACCTGTATGCCAGTGTGGCCCCTCCCAGGTTGGGGAAGCATTGTTACACTCCCTGGAGCATCCAAAGCTTTCTTATTTGCTCCAGAATCCAGATCAGTGTATTTTTTCCTGTACTGGTTTGCCAGCTGCATGACCAGCTAACAACTTTGCTTAGAGTATAATTTACTTTGGAACTGTATGCCGCAGGATATTGTGATAGCTCATATAAGAAGGGGAAATTTCCCTTGCTTTTTAAATGACCCCTTGCTAGTTTCACCTATTATATTAAGCCATGGTCTAAACATCATCATCATCTGCACTGCACAGTTTACATTAACATTTAAACATAGTGTAACAAACTCACAAATTAAACTCCATATGAAATTGGTAAAATAAAAGGGGACGTATGCTATTGTCACCTTCTGGGATATTTTTTTTTACTTCGCTGCCTAACCTATATCCTTTGTTTCTTGGAAGTCTCCTTCCATGTGCCAACTGCTTATTTTCTGCTGTTTCCATGTGCCAACTGGGTATGATTGGTCAAATATTACTGTTAATTAAGGAAGATAAAGTTGGTTGAGATACCACAATAAACTAAGCTATTTGGCTTGGTATTGATTAAGTCTGTTGTGTGAACTGATAGTGAATGGTTACAAAGTCTGGTTCAAGTGTGAAACATGTAGCCTTTCCTCTCAATCCTAGGGAAGAAGGAAAAAGAAAGTGTCTTGCTATTGATGGAAACTCATGGGGACCTGCTTCTGCCTTTTGCAAAAAGGCTTTTGACATTTTTTCCCTATAGCAAGACTTTATCCTTCTTCTCCTTCCCTAGGATCGAGAGGAACAGCTATGTGCAGGAGAGGTCTTTTGATCAAAGGGAAATACATCATCAGCTATCTTTTCTTTTAACCAAGTTCCAGCAATTTCCCAGAAAACTTTTATGGTGAAATCGCTCTGCTTCCTAGGTGACATTTTAATGGAAGTCCAGATTTTGTAATTCATTTGAATCCCTCCAGTATATCACAAGCCCTTTCACCTTCTTTTAATCCAGGAAAGGATACAATTTTTTTTACACTGCAAACCTGTTCTGCTGACTGCTGATTACCAGCAGTTCAGGTCTTACTGGCTCAAGGTTGACTCAGCCTTCCATCCTTCTGAGGTCAGTAAAATAAGGACCCAGATTGTTGGGGGCAATATGCTGACTCTCTAAACTGCTTAGAGAGGGCTGTAAAGCAGTATATAAGTCTAAGTGCTATTACTATTGTTATTTACTACAAGTATTAAAAGCTATTTGCTTGGAAGCTCCTCCCCTCCCCTCGCCCCAATATATAGGCACAGTCTTGTTGGAGCAGACCAGAGGCCTCTTCTAAAGCCAGCCAAGTTAAAGGCCATCACCACATCTGTGGAAATGAATTCCTCACATTAATTTTGTGGTGTGTGTTCTATTTCATTTCTTCAACTTCTCTGTCCTGTCAGCTTCATTGGATGATTTCTGCATCTAGTGTCTGAAATGAGGGGGGGGGGAAAATCCCCAAATGTTTTATCTATACCATAGATTAATTTATACCTTTCAGTCAGGTTCTCCTTCTGTCTAGTTTTTTCTAGGTGATAGCAGGTGGTAGGAAATGCCATATCCTTTCCCTCTAGAGTGGAGTTTGCCCCCCCCCCCCGCTATTTTTTTGTGCTTTCCCTCTATCTTGCGCTCTCATTTCAATTCATGTATGTGAACCTCACCATTGCAGTTAATAGACCATAGTTTAGTATATCGTGTTGTTTGGTTTAGGCCAATTTGTGATCCTTATTCCTCTTTGAAAGAGACATTTTCATTTGCTTGCCTAAAAATTATGGCTTTGAATCTTGCTGTTCAACCTGCAAAAGTCTGCTTGTGTCTTTTTTTTTTTTTTAGTGGATAAGGTCAGAAAAATAGCATTTATGTTCTAGTAGGCCCTTCTTATCAACCCACTGGCAGTTTGCAACAGCCTTAGTTGTGAGGTATTGCAGCAAAGACCTGCTTAAATGAGGCCATTTTCCCAAATACAAATAAAATAAATAAAAATAAAATAAACTTCCAGAGGGTGTTGACTTCTGGACACACTGTTCTCAAGCCTTGTTTACTTTGATCCATGGGGCGGCCCCAGTTCGGGCAAATCTGGAGGCTGGAACACTGTAAGGACACCCCCAACACATACCTATGATCTTACTGCTGCCAAAGCACAATTCTTTCTGCTTTATATAAACTGGGCTCTTCATTAGTCCCACCCCTTTAAAGAAATGTCATGACAAGAATGAATATGGAGAAAAATGACTCGCTTTCCATTCATACTGTAGAACTTAGCTGGTTAAACTGACGGGACGCACTCTTCATATAAATGGCCCGGATAGATGTCATGTGGTTAGATCCTAGCAGTGGACAATTCTTCCTTGAGAGAGGGGATTGTTCCAGCCCTCTTAATGAGGTATTGGTTTACTCCCTCCTCGAGAAGCCATCACTAAATCCTACTACACTGGACAATTTTTATCCAGTTGCTATGTCGTATGCTGCCTAGAGTTACACTTTTGTGAGATGGGTGGTTATATAACTATGCTAAATAAATAAACACAATTAGCTTACACAGGTAATCCTCAATTTAGGACCAGTCACTTAATGACCATTCCAAGTTATAATAAACCACCATTTACAGCCCATTTTTGGAGTTCTGATAGCTGCACAACCCCCTGTAATGATCCCATTTTAGGTTCTTATCAACTAGCTCATTTTTATACTGTTTGCAGTGTCTTGCCATCACATGACCACAATTTGCTATGCTTTTTCCTGGTTTCTGGTATTTATTTCCACTTTCCAGCAAAAACACCCACTGGGGGAATTGATTCCCTTAATGACCACAATATTTGCTTAATGACTGCTGTAAAACCAGTAGTAATGTCAAATCTGATTACATGATGCCTCAGCTTACAATTATAACAACTTACAATAATAACTACAGGGTAAGTTATGGTCATATATCAAGGATACCTGGAGTAATTGTAGCCCTAGGAGTAACTTTATGCAGTTTGCTTAACAACCATGGTGTTCATCTAACAGTTGCCCCAAAAAGGTTGTGAAATTGGGTCAGTCACATGGGTGACCCATTTTACAACTATACAACTTATGGCTATAATGGGCAGGGTCCATTACAGTCATAAATCAACAATTACCTGTAACACAACCTTACAATAAAAATAGAGTACTTTTGAATGTTGTGGGAGTTCTATTATGACATCGCTGCATGCATGCTGTTTCTTTATTATGGTTATATAAAAATAATTTTGCAATTAAATCTGCTCCTTTACCTGTGTATTTCTTTTTTCCCCATCCTGTGCTTGCATTTGCTTATTTTTCTGTGTCACTTTTCTTCCTGCAATCCTTTATTTGATGGCAGTGTCGATATATTCCTATCCTGAAAGTATTCCCAGGGGTTTGTTGCAAAAACTAGCAACACCGTTATAAGGATGGTTGGATGCCACATTGGGCAGTTTTGAAACTTTGTGCCAAGAAGAAGCAAGTGTAAATGAATTAAGATACTTGGCTTGTTTGCAAAATTTTCTCAATACTTCCTCAGTTCTGTTCCTGTTCCTCAGCTCTACAATTTATTCTTAACTTTCAGTTTGCTACGCTTGGAGAAGGCACTGATCTCTCTCTCCCATCCATCCCAACTTTAAAAAGTTTAGAAAATCCTACCTATTTTCTTAACTAGATATTATTGTCAGAGATAACAGCGATGTTTTATTTTGATATGAACAAAAGCTGGGATTTACAGATAGCTGGGTCTTGGCTTGGAGCCGGGTTGGTCTTCTATATGCCTGAACTCATAATTCTCTGCTACCATAAGCATGCAAATGTTTGATTCTAACTGAGGCCTTGGTACAGGTCGTCCTCGACGTATGATCACAACTGAGCCCCAAAATTCTGTTGCAGAGCAAAACATTTGTTAAATGAATTTTCCCCCACTTTACGACCTTCCTTGCCACAGTTGTTAAGTGAATCACTGCCATTGTTAAGTGAGCAACACGGTTGTTAAGTGAATCCAACTTCCTCATTGACTTTGCTTGTAAGAAGGTTGCTAAAGGTGATCACTTGACCTTGGGACACTGCAACAGTCATAAATATGAATCAGTTGCCAAGCCACTGAATTTTGATCACATGACCATGGGAATGCTGCAATGGTCGTAAGTGTGAAAAACAGTCATAAGTCACTTTTTTCAGTGCCCTTGTAACTTTGAACGGTGAGTAAATGGACTGTTGTAAGTTATTTAATCTTTCCCTTTCCAGCTACTTAGAATCATAGAGTTGGGGTACAGTAATTGAATCATTCTTCTTCAGTGTAGGAATCCATATGAAAGAACTGCTGATAAGCAGTGATAACCATCCGTTATTTGATATCTCTCTGGCATTTTGGTTCCATTGACAAATTATTCTTAATGTTGGGTTGTTGTTTTTTTAGATTCAACCAGACTCTTACTTCCTGTAATTTAAATCCATCATCTGTATTTTGCATTCTGGGGGAAAAGAGAAAAATCTTGGCTTTCTGATGTATGGCATTATTTCAGATATTAGTTTCATTATATAGTTCAGATATAGTTTTATTATATTCCCATTCAGTTTTCATGATGTGGATCGTTTTCAATTTTTTCAAGCTCTCTTCATGGGATTTACAGTCTACTCCTAATTATCCCTGAACCTGTTTCAGTTTGTTTAAATAAGTATTTTCAGTCTTGGCAATTTTAAGATGTGTGTACTACAACTCCCAGAAATTCTCAGTCAGCATGAAAAACATTAGTCTAAATCTTTGTGCCCATAACTGGACACAAGACTTAAAGTGGGATCTGACATACGTAGAATAAAAGGAGCCTACTCTTCCATAATTGGAAAGCGTACTCCTCTGAATGCATATGGGATTCTAGTCTACAGGTAGTCCTCGACTTACAATTCATTTAGTGACCATTTGAAGTTACAACAACACTGAAAATTGTGACTTATGATCATTTTTCACACTTATAAGTGTTGCAGCATCCCCTTGGTCACATGATCACTTCTTCCTACCTTCTGACAAGCAAAGTCAATTGGGGAGCCAGGTTCACTTAACAACCACGTTACTAACACAACAACTACAGTGATTTACTTAACAACTATGGAAAGAAAGGTCATAAATTAGAGGAAAATCCACTTTAAAATTGTCTTGCTTAGCAATAGAAATTTTGGACTCAGTTGTGGTTGTATACTGAGGACTACTGGTACTTTTGTTGCAGCCATGTTACACTATCAGAATATAGTGTGTTTGTAACCAGCTACAGTATTATGGTATGATCCTTTACACACAAGCTTTCCCTGTCTATCCCTGTGTATTTTATTTCTAAATTTTAAAATATTGTACTTGTCTGTCCTGATGAGCATTATTTGAATATACATTGAAATTGGACAACCATTTGTCTGATATGGTATAGGTTTCCTGTTTGAGAGGGGGGTTGGACTAGACCTCCTCCAAGGTCCCTTCTAACTCTGTTATTCTGGTATCTACTGTATGTGTCCACTTAATTGTCATGCCATCCACATTTAAGTAGTTTGCTAATCAAAATGTAATGTGATGTTTTGTCAAATGCTTTTTGAACCATGATACCTTATACCGTATTGTGTAAGATGTAGCTACAGCATTCTCACGATGTACTAAGCAAATTGCCCAACAAAAATGTAAGATAAGGTTAGTTTGGCACAATTTGTTCTCAGAATGTTTGCAGGTCAGGCTCTTGATCAATTGTTTGAGAATCTGCCCAGATATCTATGTCAGGCTAACTGGCTGGTTGGTCTTTTTTCTCTTTTGAAGATAGGGACACTCTTTACCCAATCCTGTTTTACCAAAGTACTCAAAAATAGTATATATAGGTTCAGACAGATTATTAGTGAGTTCTTTCAAAGCCTCAGTATGCAATTCATCTGACTCTGGAGAACTAAACTAAATTAATGTCCTGACTATATTTCTATCTGTCTTGAAATTCAATCCTGCTCCTTCATTGTGCTTTTGACAGTTTTCTGGCAGAACATATCCTTTTTGTTTGCTTGGTTTTTGAAAGGAAATTGTAATTGTTCATTTATAAACTCCCACTTGCCTTGGGTTCCTTTTCCATTCCTTCAGATTATGAAATCCTGCTTATCACTGCTCTGTTTATTCAAATCTCTATCACTGAAGTAACTCTTTAAACCTGTAGGGACAATAAGCATCATATAAACCATTAATAGGGCCTGGTTATTTTTATTCTGTAAGTGTAATCAGTCTTCCCTAATTATCTGGGCAAAAGATCATGGAGGAGACTGTCCAATGAAGCTCCCTCATCTCCATTCAATAGTCAGAAACACAGTCCATCCAAATGAGAAACTTTAATTGAAGAAGTCACATTGGCACATCTGGGAAAACCCAAATCTGAGAGTTCCGGGTTTTCCCATCCCAAAAGAGAAGTCAAGGACCACCCCCTGCACCCCATCAGTCCATCACATTGTCCAATCAATTCTTCACCCCATTTGGAGAGATCCCCATCCAGGTGCAGTGTAACATGTCCTTGACTCGGTAAGAAAGAATGTTGTTATGTCTACTAATCTACTCCAC
>JANHFL010002743.1:107155-124616 GCA_032468155.1 Oxyrhabdium leporinum | reverse complement strand
TCCCTTCCCTTCCCTTCCCTTCCCTACCCTACCCTACCCTACCCTACCCTACCCTTCCCTACCCTAAAGCTTGCTATGGCCCTGCAAATTGCTTGACAATGGTGTCCTAGAAGTTTTCCTCATCCAAATGATACAACCACACCCCTGTTAGTCTATTCCATGGCATCATGTCTAGCCTCAGACATCTTTTTCTCATATAAACAAAGCACTTAGATTAAGGAACTCTCTTTGTCACCATCTAGCTGGGAATAGGAACCATGGATGTCAGTCCAGCTGTAGATATTGTAATCACTGTTAGCCTAAAAGAAGCTCAGCTACATGAATAGCAAATGGCAAATGGGGTAGAGGGATACAGAAACAGTGAAGTAGAATGTTTTTTTCATAATTTGGTACCCAGCAGATGTTTTAGGCTGCAAGTCCAAAAAGTCTCAGCCAGCATGACCGAGGATAATGGGGGTGCTAATCAAAACTGCAATGGGGGGGGGGCTGATGAGTGTGTGTGTGGGAACATTTCTACATGTCCTTCTGCTTGCATTACAAAGACTTGAGCAACAGCTCTATCTTTTCTGCTTTAATATATTTTTGGAGGGGAGACGAAAGAGAGGGTGCGGGCAGAGCAAATGACATGGTCGTCTCATAAAACAGATACTGAGAAGTAGCAGGAATACCTGTCCAACTTGCCTTTACAATGGAATATTTACTGTAATGTATTCTTTACGCAGATGTGGAACGCAGGAAGACCTCTGTTTGTGGATTTGTTACTCCTTTGGATGGGTCTGAAGCAGATGAGCATCGAAAGCCAGAAGTAAGTAGTGTAGCATTTTCTCCATATTCTGTGTGTTTGTGTGTGTGCGTATATAGATGATGCTGAGAGTACGGTTTTGTCAGGCATGAGAGATTAGGTCCACATGTGAAGGTCCAATTAAATTGATTTATTGCTACTTATGCCTATGCACAGGTAAATTCTCAACTAATGGTTAGCACCTGCTAGGAATTAGATAAGGGTTAACAGAATTCAAGTGGGGGAGGGCTGGACTTAGTCTGTTTGTGGCTATGTAGAGATTCTAGGCTGCTCTCTCTTTAACTCTGCCCCCAGGTTTTACCACTCCTTCCCCTACAGGTTTGATAAGATGGGTGTTAGGAAAAGTCAGCAAGGTTCACACAACATATTTGACTGTGTCAGTTAGATCACGTGGCTTTGTCTATGAAGGTTCTCAGTCATCCAGGTCATGGTTGTCCCAAAAGGTGGTGGTGGGGTTTCAAAAACCAACTGGACTTTCTTCATTTTTCTTGAAGATGTTTTACTTCTCATCCAAGAATCGTCTTGTCTTCAAAAAAAAAATCAAGAAAGTTCAGTTGCCATTTGAAAAAAACCCACCTTTTGAGATCTCTGCAGTTTTCATGCAACACGCAATCTGTTTGCCGAATCAAAAATGCAACTTTTTTGAATTGCAAAATACATTCTATATAAATCAAACAGCAGAGTTGATGTAACATGTATTAATCACAAATGACCAAGGTTAAAACTAACCGAGTGTTAGGAGTCCTTAGAACCACTCAGAGTTGCTGGGAATTGAGTGGCATAACATTTAATAAATTATCGACATTATTAATTTATTAGACACGGAAAACAAGAACATCTTGTCTTTCCTTATGCTTGTCTTTTCCTTCTGTCTTCCTTTTATTGTGCTATGTCATGAAGTGGTTATTTCTGTTCCTGGAGTGTTATATGGTCCCAGACACCATGTTTAAAAACCATGATTTGTAGTTTAGTGTGATGTGATCTCATCCATTTTAATCCACTCAGCAAAGTATGACTAAGCCAAACCATGGTTTAGTATTGTGTTGGAGATCAATCTATTTCCCCTCAGTCACATTGATAATACATGTTAATATTTAAATGGTTTTATCATCCCCAAAGCCAGGCTGAACTTGGAAAATTGCAATTTAAAAAATGAGTTAAAAAATCAGGATTTTATTATTATTTTTCTCTCAATTTATTCTTCTTCTGGTTTATTGTCTTCCTTCTCAGGCAGTTGTGCTGGAGGGAAACTACTGGAAGAGACGAATTGAGGTGGTAATGAAAGAGTATCACAAATGGCGGACCTACTACAAGAAAAGAGTAAGGATTTGTCTCCCTTTCTCCCCACAATGTTATCAAGCTGACCTGCTGGGTGGATAGAAAAAGATAGACTTCATATTTGTCCTCAGATATTCCCTGATGTCATCCGATTGCTATCTGCCGTTCACCATTTGCTGATGACAGGTTGACAAAAGAGGACTAAAAGTAACGGAAAGAGCCAAAAGTCAACTCTAAATCATAAGTTGGGTAGCAGCTCCACCTAGGGGCTCAATTGGTCTTTGATTAGGGATGCCCATAGTTTACCTTTCCCAAGATTCACAAGAGATCAAAACTTTTAGCTCTAGAATTTCTGCTTCAGAGCTGCTGGACTAGCAAACCTGTTCTGGTTATTATGTTATTATCTATATACTGTACTACTAAAATTCTTCTGTTTGTAACCTTCAATTGGATGAAATGGACAAGAATGTCAAGGCAAGCATATTCAGATCTGAGTTGATTGGAGCTTTCTCCTTTAGGCTGGTTTTTTTTCCCCCACCTAGGGATTGGTGGTGATGACAGTGTTGGTGATAATGACCTTTTGGGTACCGATGATGGCATTTCATCAGCAATGGCACTACACGCCTATATGTTAGAAAAAATAACAATGCTATGGATTCTGAAAATGCATAAAGAATGACCCCTCTTTAATTTATTGCTTTGGACAACATAACATCACAAAATAGTCCCTTCTCTTACTTACTGTTTTCTTACTACTTATGACAACCAATATTACTTCAAATGCATCCTGACTGCATTGGAAATACACTCTTGAAGCTTAGCCCTGGTTAGCCATGATTTCAAAGAAGTACAAGCTTTAATCAATGAATGTTTTAGCTTCTTAAAGTATTTTATATTTGATTTTTCCCTTAATCTACTTTGAACCAATAACTGTTTAAAAATCACTCCCTAGCAGTTTATCAATGAGTTGTGGCTGTGTGGATCACTGGAGATCACTGGTCAAATTGCTCCCTGGTGTTAACACTAAATTTTCTTACTTCTAAAAGGGTGGTTAGAAAATTGTCAGATGAACTCATCTGATACATTAGTTCTTTGTTGGCATGATTCAGAAGTGATAATACATACAGGAGCAGAATCACACAGTTTTTCCTTCCTCGCAGAGGAGCGAGATTTATTTCTGTAAAGATTCCAAGTCCTCGACTTATAACAGTTCATTTAGTGACCACTCAAAATTACAATGGCACTGGAAAAAGTGACTTAGGACTGTTTTTCACACTTACAAACTTTGCAACATCCCCATGGTCACGTGATCAAATTTCTGATGCTTCACAACTGACTCATATTTATGATGGTAGTAGTGTCATAAAGCAAAGCAAATTCAATGGAGAAACCAGATTCACTTAGTAACTGTGCCCCTAACTTAACAACAACTTAAGTTGTTAACAACTTAACAATTCACTTAACAACTGTAGCAAGAAGGGTCATAAAATGGGGCACATCATATGAAATCCAAGTCTAATGCAGCATTTCTCTTACAGCTCCACAGGTTTAGCCGGGAAGGGGAAGTTCCCAGCCCAAAACCGGTGAGTGAAGAGAATCTGGTTGAATCCATTTGGAGCTGCACATAAGCTCTTCACTGTAAAAGGGATCCTGATGAGATCCCAGCTGAAGATTCATTTCTCTCCTATGCAGGAAGATGTACCTTGGCAATCGACAGAGAATTGGTGTAACCAGCTCTTCTCCAATGTGGTGCCAATGCTGCTGCGGGATAAGGAGGAGGAAGAGGAGGAGGGAAGGCAGCTCTTTGATATGGACAGCTTCCTTTCAGACATCTCAGACACTCTGTTCACCATGACTCAGGGCAACTGTCCCCCTCAATCATCATCAGAGGAAGGTAATTCTGGTGTCTATCACTGCTGGCTTTGGGACAGTCTGAAGAATTTATGTTCTACTATGTTAGAGCAGAGCAATAGTCCCTCTAATTTTGCATTCAGCATTGTGGTGAGCCAGGGACTTTTAGGGAGTTCACAAGGTGGTGAGATGATATTTCATGAGAGCTTGATCAGACCAAATAGTCCATTAGTCCATAATCCTGGTTTCCCCCCCAAAAAACAAATAAAAGTTGTTAGAAGCTCACCTTTAAGGTATGAGTATCACAGTACCCTCCCAATAATTGGTACAAAGAAATGCATTGACAAGAATCTGTAGGTAATAATAAAGATATCCTAAATAGTAACTTTTGATAGCTTTATCTTCCATGACAAGGTCTCATGGCTTTTAAAGACTTTAAAGTTTTTGGTTATCACCACAATAGAAATTCATAGTATAGCTTTGTGAAATACTTCTTCCTTTTTTCCATCCTGAATTTTCCCCCATTTGTCTCTATCTTTTGACTCTGAGTAGTTGTCCCTGCCACATACAAACTTTTAATTTACTTGACGACATTCTGCTTACACTTTTCCCCCTTAACACGTTCTTCTCACACATTGTACTTTTTCTTCATAGGAAGTTACCAACCTGTGCACATTTGAGTTGCTTTCTTCTGTATTGTTTATAATTCTACCACTTTTTAAAGAAGTTGTGACCAAAACTAAGCAGTATTCCAAATGTAGTCCTACTACAGATTTTAATAAAGCATTGTTAGTTTTATTTTCAATCTCTTTCTGAAACATCTACAACATGGTTAACTTTTTCATAGCTGTCACATGGGATTGATGTTTTCCTTGACTTACTATCACTACTCCAAAATAACAATAGCAATAGTACTTAAATGTATACAGTATACTGCTTCGTGGTTCTTTACAGCACTCTTTAAGTGGTTTACAGAGTCAGCTTATTGCCTCCAACAATCTAGGTCCTTATTTTACTGACCTTGGAAGGATCTTGAGCCAGTGGGAATCAAACTCCTGGCAGTGGGCCGAGTCAGCCTGCAATACTGCATTCTAATCACTGCGCCACCATGCTCTTGACCATTCTTCCAGAAAGAATATACTATACTCTATATAAGTGGCATTGAGTCCCAGAGGATAAAAAGAAGCTATGTGTCCCAGTTTATGAGAGTTAGCTTTTAATCATATAACATTAAAAAGCAATAAAGTAAACATTTTCTAAATTACGCTTGCAGAAGCATTATTTCTCTTTATTGTTTTAATAATAATGACATGCTTAATCTCATAAATTCTTGTGTCATCACTGAGCCACAGGGTCAAATAATTAGTCATAGGGATAGTCACAGTCATAAACTATAAACCCTTAAAGGGATTAATTCAGACAATATTGACAATTTCAATAGAGAAATGACTTTATTATGGTCAGAGGTTAGGGTTAGGGTACAAGTTGTCCTTAGCAACCACAATTGGGACCAGCAACTACATTGTTAAGCAATGCAGTTGCTAAACGGAGCACCATATGACTGTGACGGGCTTACTTCTCTTGTGGTTATTAAGTGAATCACTGCAGCTTGTTAAGCAAAACATCAGGTGACCACAATCTATGGTCTTACTGCTGTTCTCCATTAACTGCTTGTCAGAAGCCTATTGTTAAGCATGCAAATGTCAAACATTCGACTGCAGGGATGCTGTAATTGTCATATATGTGAGGACCAGTAATAAAGTTACTTTTTCAACATTGTTGTAAGTTCAGACAGTTGCTAAACAAGACAGTTGGTAAGCAAGGTTTATCCATATATTTGTTAGAGCTAGCAGCAGCAGAGACTTATTAGGAACAGAGAATTCTGAATTATGTGGACTTTTAGTGTGCTTCAAGAACAGGGTTCTTTGATTCACAAACATTAATGACGCAAGCTAACTTGAAGGACAGCAGACCAAATACGCAAAGCTTGCAAACACAACATCCCTCAATAGAAGCAATAAGCTATTTTCCTGAAATCTGGTAGACAGATGGGTTTTTATTTTGCAAAGCAGTAATAAGTTGGTCTAGATTACTGTGTCCTTTTCTAAACAGGTAATTAGAGAACAGTGTTTCTCAATCTTAGCAAAGTTAAGATACGTGGACTTCAACTTCCAGAATTCCCCAGCCAGCGTGGGACATTTTAGGAATTGATGACACACATCTTAAAGTTGCTGAGACTGAGAAACATTCATTCAGAATGAGGACAGAGAACCCATTGATCCAATGGTCTAAAGTTCCCTGCCCAGGTCATCTAGTCTGGTCTAAAGGCCCTTGAGCAGACTCCGCTCTTCAAAATCTCTTTCCATTCCTTCTTCTGTCTCCGCATGACTAAATGGCAAGAGTCACAGTTGTATGAGCCGCATAAATATCTGCTTCTGTTACTCTTTACCTTTCGCTTTCGAAAACTAAATGTCTATGTAGGAGGAGCAGGTGGCAACAAGCAGAAGCCTGGATGAGTGCAGATACAGGTATTGAAAGAGTAGATAGATTGGTGCCTGAAGACTAGAAGCATGAGTGTTTCTGGTTTCTCCCGTTCAGGATCATCCAGGAAGAGACATAAGTAGATCTGACACAGCAAGGCAGTTCTAAACGTGGGCTGTAATTAGAACCTCCATGAACAGGGGCAGTGTTTTCTCCTTGGCTAGGCGAGCAGAACAGCTATAGAGGTATAACTCTTCACGTAGAGAAATTTGGCTGGCTGCATTAAACTCATAGAACTGCATGAGTTCGGTGGTAAATCTTTGCTTGCCTCTCCCTTCTTACAGCTTACATTGGCAACGCTGACATGATTCAACCAGACTTGGCCCCGCTACAACCAAATCTTGATGATTTCATGGAGATATCCGGTAGGAACCAGCCTATTCTGGGGGAAGCAGAAGAGATCATGGGAGAGATCTAGAATGGGAGCCATTTGATGGTTACGATCTGTGAGGCTTCCATTCTAAGGCCCTTTAGTTCTACTAACGTGTCACATTTTCTCAATTTGCTGGAAATGGGGGAAAGGAGGAGGAGGAGAGCCCTCAACTCCAATCCCGCTCTTGATGCCGAAATCCAATTTAAAGCATCCCTGACAGATGGCTCTCCAGCCTCCACTTTTAACAGTTCCCCAAATATAACTTGTGTTACATGAATGTGGAACCATGCCAGGGGCTACTCAGAGAGGAAGGGAAAGTTTCTACTCAAGAAAGAGGAAATTTCTGAGGAAGGGGTGCTTGGGGGCTGCAGACCAGGAAGCAGCCAAAGAGCAAATGAAGGACTGAAAAAGAAAAATGTGGGCTGGAGGAGGGTCACTTCATTCCTTTTACCAATGTGCTTCTGAATTTAGGAAACTCTTAGAACCAAGGAATGGAAAAACAACCCCTTAGCTCATGCTGGGTTTGTGTGAGTTACTTGCCCATGAAAACCTTTCTCAAGCATTCTATTGCAGAAACTCATGACTGGTTTATTACAATATGCTGACTAGGTTGAAATGGGGTCAGGTATTTTTGGGGTTCAGACAATTGTGGAAAAACCTCTTAGCATGTTGTATGAACCAAGCTATCATGTAATATTGACTTTAATATATTGTGTATACTCCAATCAGAGGTAAGGTGCCAGGAAGATAGCGTTCTTCCTTGAGGTTGACAAGCTCTAATTCAGATTTCTCCAATCTGATACCCCCTCCCCACCCCCAATCCACTACAATCCTGTAGTATAATTCCCAGTAAGCACATACTGGCTTAGAATCATTGGAACTGGACTCCCAATATACCTAGAAAGTACCTGGTTTGGAAGGAGAGATGGATCCTTCTTGGAGTGACTGAGAACCATAAAGGTGATGGATTTCTTTAAATAATGATGCAATTCGAGAGGTAAATTGTGGGTGGAATTGAAATCTCATTATGGATGTTGTCCTCAATTAATTGTTTTAGTTTTAATAAACACAATAGTATGTGCATCTGAGTCAAAGCCCTTAGGAAAAGGCATCCTTCTTTCCTTGCTTTAAGATGACGAAGGTCTGTACTGTCACCAACTTAGAAGAATTGTTAAAAAATTAACATTTAAATGTTAAACTTAACATTTAAATGTTAAACATTTAACATTTTAAAAAATTAACATTTAAAAATTTATTTCTGTTAGCTGTGTTTCTATCTGGGTGGGTTTCAGTGGAAAGGTGACAGCAAAAATAGCCATAAACATGACAACTCTTGAAACGAGTAAAATGATTTTGATCCACTGTTGTGGTCTTAGCTGTGTAGTGCAGGATATTTGAGACCCAGGTGCGGCTAATACTATTGTGCTAATTGTTGAAATTTCTTTTAATTAAGGAGGAGTTAGAGTCTACCAACATTTTTTGAATGTTACTGTTTTTCATGCCAGTCTTGATGCATAGAAATGGATGATGCTTTTTCTGGTGTGAAGATAAACTGATGATGGGGACAACTGTGCTGGCTGTGTTCCAAAAGTTAACTTAAAATATACAAGGAATGTCAGTAAATAAGGGCTTGATTTAGGTCTTTTGTTAAGCTCAATCTTCAGGAGTAATAAAAAAAATATATCAGGGAAATAGATAAATTCGACAAAGAGAGGCACTTAAGACATGCTCAGAGGCAGATTATCTCGCAGCTGGAATTTTAGGGGCTGTAATTTTCAGTTAATCCTTGTTTCTTTTAGGCAGGACTAAAGGACTAATCTCTGAACTGCATTTTCTTCTAAGGGTTTTGAGGCTGCCACCTGCAGAATCCCCATCCTGTCTGGAAACTCTAAACAGTGGACATTAACCTGATTATATTCCCAAACTTCCATATCTTGGAAGACTAAATTGAGCTGGCATTGTTACCAGGGACTGAAAATGTTTCTAAAAAGCCCCCTTCTTATCTCAATGTTCCGGAAGCCTCTCTGACTTTTTTATGGAAGGAGGGTAGTTCAAGGAAAAGGCTTAGTTAGCCCCCCCAAAAAAAACAAAAACAAAAACAAAAAACATTGCTGCAATGCAGAGGAGTGGCAGTAAGGCCACCAACTCTGTCCCCAGGCAGGCTACAGAATCCTCTGCCTGTCAGTCAAAGGGCAGAGGCCCCCGTTGAATGAGGAACCACCACCCTTTTGCTGCTCTGAATGTCTGGAGAGGAGAGGAACCTGAACCATATGGAGAAGTCCCCATGGCAGGACCACGGCAGTCTCTGGGGATGGTGACAGACTGCTGCTGGCCTTCCACTGCAGGTAGGAGATGATGGGGCAGATGTGGTGGGAGTTGATCCTTGCTTTTATTCAGTTCCCCTCCCTGTTCCCTGGCATAGGGCTGCGAGAGAGCTGGTGATAAGGGAAAGAAGGAAGTGCTCTCTGTACTTTAACATGGCACTCTCTTTCTGTAGAATTGGGCCATCAGAGGTGAGGTTCAGTTGTGAAAATATAACCACGTAAAGCAAAGTAGCCAGAAACCAGGAAAGCAAAGTGGGGAGCTCTTGCATCTCTCAGGGTTTTCTAGAGTGAATTTTGCCTGGTCCAACCTAGTTCACTCACCCTCATGTGGCAACCTACAGCTGCCTCTATTCTTGCTGCTTCATGGCTATAGACGAAGCACAATAGCTCCTACACATTACCTCACTTGGGCCTTCCAATCCTAGGAAGAAGTTGCTTGGAAATTGGAATTCTTGAATGCATGGAGACAGCTAGGAGGAATAGTTCTCTCTGCTCCAGGGGGTGGTAAATAAAGTGTCACCTTTCTCCTCAAGAAGCTGAAAACCTCTCGATGGGGCAAGGAACCGCTGCAATGGAGGACCCTCTCTGGAAAGGGAACAGTATGCTAAATAGCCCTTACTACTACTTTGTTTTTTCGCTTCCCAACTGATTCTGCCCACATCTTTGAAAGAAATTGGCAGAAGTGCATTTAGCATTCCCAGAGCAATGAAATAGGGGTATTACAGCCAATTTACAGTTTATTCATTGATCATCCATGGTCTCATACTGACTCTTAGATAGCGGACAGTCTACTTGTTTAACATTTAGTAACTGTGATCCCCAGTTATTCATACAATCTGTGACGTGTTTGAGTTTCCACTCTCTCTGATACTTGCCAAGCCTTTCTATGAACTGTCCGTTAACAGTGAAGTGTAATGAATGTATGAATTTGTGTCTTTTTTCATTATGGATGAAATCAAAAGGGTTGTTTTCTTTTTTTTTTAATATCTTGGGGAAAAAACCCAAGGAGATATGGCTGATGCAAGAAAATAAACTTAATGTGTGATCTATACGGAAACTTACAGCTAGCTTTTGCATTCTTCATCTGTGTCTGGCATAATCTGCTGCTATACCATGAAATCTCTGTCCTGTAGTTTAGAAGCCAGGGAATAGATTTCTTTAGTAGCAATTTTGGTCTGCGTTGTCCATATTGCATGGGGTAATCTTCTTTGCTATAGGGAAAGAATGGCAAAATTTAGATGAGGCCCAGCCTTGTCTGACTTGGAGTGTGCTTATTGCCACACCATATTTGACTTCACACACCACACTACATATTTGGTTGAGTTTGAGTGTGTTAAGTGATGTCTTTTTAATCATTGTTTATTGAATAAATCACAATTGGATTTACACAACATATACCATAGTTCATGGTTTGCTAACTACCTGCCAAATAAGTTATGTTATGGTTTACACAATACGTGACCTGGAGTGCCTTGAAAAGTGTGGTATAATTTTTTTAAAAAAATGAGTAAAGCCAGCAAGTGTGAATTGCGTTGATATTTTTCCTTTACTTGATGTACAATTATGAAATTTAATGTATTGATGCAAACATTTAAGATTGTGTGAACTAGCCAGCATTGTGCAAAGTAACATGATTGATTATGTGCCATCAAGTCATTGTCAACTCTTCATGAAAGGTAGATAGATTTTCCCCATAACGATCTGTTCTTACCCTGGTATTTCACGACTTCCAACTGTGCACCATTGCCACTGTAACTGAGTCCATCTACCTTGCTGCTGGTTGTCCTCTTCACTTTCCTTCCATCTTTCCCAGTATTAGAACCTTTTCTAGATCACACTGGTCTTGGCGTAAAGTGTCCAAAGTAGGATAATTTGAGCCAGATCATTTGTGCCCCAAATAAGAACTCAGGGTTGATTTATTCAATGATTTTTTTTTCTGTTCATGGTATACTCCAACACCAATGTTCAAAAGTGCCAATAATCTTCCTATCCTGCTTTTTCAAAATTTAAAAATAACATGAGTGAGAGAAAAATCTTACCCTGGAGAACTTATATTCAGCAGAGCGATGAACGGTCTATAATTAGCAACAGAGAGGGTCAGGATCTGTTTATATTTGGCCTTCTCGGTTAATGCTTGCAAGTGACAGTTGTACACCAAGAAAAGCTACAGTGATGTAATTTACAGAGTTAATAGCTGCATTTTTATAACACGATTAAGTAGTTCAATTAAAGACCTAATAATTCTCTGCATACGCACAATGGTAGGCTTGCTTTCTGATTTGGTTCGCTTAGTTTCTTTACGGTTCAGGCTGTTGTTCAAACTCTTACTTAAACTATCATAATAGAAATAACTGCAATGATAGTAATTATAATTATTAATATTATTAATTTTAGTCTCCAAGGGATGCAGAGAGAGACAAAATGATATGCTGTCAAAGTTGAAAATGGTCATTTTTGATCGGGGCAGAATTTAAAGCAAAATAGATATTCCTAATTCATCAATGTTGCTTGTTATTTGTTTAAAATCATACCAAGAATATTGACAGTTTGTAGTCTTGCAGGGGGAAAGATAGGGAGATTATTTACTTCTAGCAAAGGTTATTTATAAAGAACGAAATAGAGATAATTACCGGTAATGCATATGTGTGAATGCAATTGCACAACTGCAATCCCAGATATGTTTATTCTGAAGTAGACTGCAATTTTTATATAAGAATAAAATATTTTGACTATAATTGGGCTTTTGAACAAACAAGCCCAGGATTACACTGTGTAGTATGGTACAGATCAAACAAGTATTTAGGGGAATAAAGAAAAAAAACTTGCTGTTTATTTGATGAAGAAATAAGACACAGATGCCCTTATGTAGCCTACATGTGAGACCTATTGTAGACACAAACAATAAAAGTGTTTCTTTTGGAAGAGCTGCAGTTTCAGCAATAAATACTTCATGTACCAATAATAATCAAGTACTATAATTGTAAAAGAAGTTGCAGTCCTGGGAAAGGAAAAATCTATTCACTGATTTCTTGAGATTAGGGTGTTTGTGTGTGTATATGTTTATAAATTTGGTAGAGGAGGGAGATGAAGCATGGCTTGTATTGTGTTTACATGTGAAAAGGAGCTATAGTGTATTTTTCTGTAAGTGCCAGTGGGGAAGAGCACATGTTAGGAAATATTGTGGGGGAGAATGCTTTGAAAGATTGGGGAAAGAAGGAAGTAGCTGGACAGGGCGTGTGTGTGTAAGGGTGTATTCTGTTGTCAGAGAGAGAATTAATTTTGGTGGGGTCAAAAATCAGGATGGGCATTTACAATGTTGCATAAATTATGGGTGTGGGAAAATCTAGAATGCAGAGTTGGGGAAATTTGTGGGTAGCGGTGCTTCTTGAGATTGAGGGAGTGCTTCTTGAGTGAGCTATTTTTTGGCAGAAGCAAAAGAGTACTTATATTCTTAAGGAGTAGAAATTTATAAATGCATAATTATTTAAAGATCAGATGTCTTGTCAATATGTAAAGTGCCACAAGTCTTTTTGTTGCATTGCTGTAGAAGATGGCTAATCCTATCAGGCATCTTTTTGACACATCGAGTACCAATTATGGGAAAATTTCATTGCTATAGGAAATTTTTGTAATGTTCTGTTTCTGTAATGCAGCTGTACATGTACATACAAATAGCTCAATGCATATTTTTGCACGCAGTTTGGTTTTCCTTGGAGTTTCCTTTAATACTTCCGTGCAAATAACAGGAGAAAAAAAAAGAATTGCCCAAAGAATCATGGATATTGAAGCTCAAAACTACATAGGCACACTTAGTAAGGCTGGTAGCCTGAAATGGCTGAGCAAATATAAACACACGTTCCAAATGGACAACTATTTAAAATCACAATTGCCAAAACATCTCAGGGAGACATTTACCTGAGCAAGATTCGAACAGCTTGATACAATGGTTAGATTTGGGAGATTCCATTCTACCCCATACAATGAACGTACATGTATCTGTGGAGCTGAAGAGGTAGATCTGACCCATATATTATTCAATTGCTGTTTGTATAAGGGGGCAAGAGATAAGTACCTTGGTCTACATATTAAGTGTATGGCCCAGTGAGAGGCCCATATTAAAACAACATACCTCATGTGTGGCCAGAATCTGAAAACAACATTTAATACAGCACAATTTCTGACTAAAATGGTCCAACTGAGATCAGCATATGTGGGCCTGATTGGGGTAGATTGCGGGGGTGATACAGAAATATAATTTTATGTCACTTTATTGTATTTTATATATTTATGTATTCAATTATTGTATTTTATCCTTTAACTATTGTATTTTATCCTACTCTCATTTTAAATTGTTTGTTTGGAATTTTATCGGTAACATGTGTTTGAACCTGTATGTTGATATGGCTTATAGGCTAATATAGTATATTAGTATAAATATATACTTCCCTGCAAATACCATAGAGAAGACAGGAACCAATAATGAGCTATGATACAAATAAATAAAATTACAATAGCAGTTGTTGATAACCCAACAATCATTGTATGCATTTATTGAGAACCCAAAAAAGTTCTAGTTCCAGTGAAGAATATGATGTGTTGAGTATTCTCCCCCACCCCAATCCTCTATTACATGCAGAAGAACTATCACTGATTATATTTTAAGACACAGCCACCAAAAGAATACATTTCTATTCCCCCATTCAGAGAGCTGTTCAAGGTACGTTGCACTAGAAAAAAAAAATAAAATCAGCACAATAGAAATAGGTAGTACAGCTTAATCCCCCGCTAAAACCATTGAGCAAAATTAGAGAAATTTAAGAGAGATCATGACATTACGATGATTGCATCTACAAACAGTAGCAACAAAAACAGTGTTGGAAAAGTCAGAATACAATTATCTCCATCTATCTAAAAACTTCTCTTATCTCTCTTGAGGAGGCACTAATAAAGCAATTGGTTGATCATGGAGGCTGACATTTTGAAAGTAGGGTGTTCCATTCAGGAGGCCACACAAAATGGCATCACAGCTGAAAAGCTGAACACATTGAATAGGTTTGCACACTAGTCAAGAGTAAATGCCATCAGGTAGCCTGTGTTCAGCGTGTTGTGGAATCCTCCATTGATTTTGCACATTATGTGAATCAGGCTAGTTGGATGAACTGTCTGCATCTGTTTTGGATTCTATAATGTTTCTAAAGAGTTAAAGGAAAGAAGCAGTTTATGGACACAAGATGCAAATCTTACTAATACAACTTTAGATAGGTTGCTCTTGAAAGGTTAGCTATACATGTATTAAAAGTGAAAGATACCAATAAATCTTATTGGAGAGATTTATTTAGGGCAGCATGGTGGCTCAGCATTTAAGACACTAGGTTTGTCAGCTGGAAAGCCAGCAGTCCAGGTTTGAGACCTGAGTGCCCCGCGATGGGGTGAGCTCCCGTCCTCACCCCAGCTCCTGCCAACCTAGCAGTTTAAAAGAATGCAAATGCAAGTATATAAATAGGTAACACTTCGGTGGGAAGGTAACAACGCTCCATGATGTTATGCTGGCCACATGTCTTTGGGTGGTATTGGCTCAATGGCCTTGAAATGGAGATGAGCACTGCCTTCTATTGTCAGCAACAGCTGTCAGAGTAAAATCCGCACGACCTCCTATGTATTATGATAAATATACTATGAATTCTTCAGTGGGAACAGGAAGGCTATTTTCTCAAAAAAATATACTTTAGGTTTTTCAGATCTTTTTAACACGACGCATTAAAGCCTAAACCCTACGTAGATTTAGCATGCCTCAGCGAAACTTTTTTTGCCACCAAAAAGGATTAAGGTTTATTTTGAACACTGTTTTTATGTTAGTTGTCTTAATGTTAGGCTTTGTCACAAAGTTCTAACTTGTGTATTACTAGTAACAGCCAACTTTAGAAAACAACTGTTGGCCTCACTTGAAGAAGCTGGCAAAATCAGTGTGGTCAGTTGCCTTAGCTGAAAAGTTTTGACACATTTATAGCTGTTTGGTTCTTTTGTGTCACGTATGCTTATGAAAAGGATGGTCCACCTCTAGCGGTTGCCACATTCTGGAGAAATGGATTTTGTCACATAAACATGTTTTTTACTTGCTTGGGTAGCGTTTGGGTCTTTGTAATTATATTAACAAGATAGTGAAATTAATTTAAAAACATACTGTAAACCCACTTCAGCAAAACACAATTGCTACATTCACGTTATATATTATGCCCAAACAAACCACATTATCTTATACTGAAACATGATGCCTTAGTTTGTAAAACATGCGAAAGCAGCCCCTGTGTTTCCATGCCTTATAGCACGTCCAACTAGTTCAGCTGCTGTGTAAACTGAGCCAGTATTTTAGATGCAGTTCCCAATAAAAGTGCTAAGTGGTTGATTCAACCTCAGAAACTTAGTCTTCCCTTGCCTGGGTATGCTTTGTGTGTGTGTGCACGCGCATCTTCCCCTTGTGCACAAAGTCCCTGTTTTCACCCATGCCAATTCTATATTGCTAAAAATGAAGTTCTAGGTCACAAAAATGACTGAAGTCGGTCAATTTAAAATTGGGAATCAACATCGGAAAAAGAACAACCCCCACACATTGAGTGGAAAAATCTTCAGAGTGCTTGATGTGGGGTTGTGGTTTTCAAAATTTCCACTTTGGATTGAGGAAGAAAACAGGCTCGGAATGACTATGCCCGTTTCACGCAACTCCGAAAGTGCCAAGGCAGCGGTTTAGGCCGTCTGACCCTCGAGAAACGAGAGAGTTGTGCTGCAGGGACAGGAAGGGAGAGTAAGCCACAGCTGGGTCATGGGGCCCAGCTTCGGGAAGACCATGGGATGTGGTTAGCCACAGGCTGCACGCAAAGCAGGCGCAAGAAAGCAGGCGCAGACCTGTTTGATACCTCTAGGGAGGTGTTTGACCTTCTTTACAGCAAAGATTGTTTGGTTCCGTCTCTCCAGACCAAATGGCATTCATGTATCTGTGGGAGGCCTACACTTGCCATGTTTTCTTCCACAACTGTTGGAGTTTTACATTTTGAGGCTCCTAAGTTGCAGTGGCCACAAGCAATCATAGGGCAAGCCCCACAGATCTGCTACATGATTTTTCTTATGTCAGAAGGGGGGGAATTATTAAATACAGGGAGTATCAGCTGCATTTCATAAGCATAAGATGAATTAGTTGTAAGTTTAAATGAAATAATGTTAGCCTTTCTGCTAGCCTCATCCATTTGTTGTCCTACCTCCAGCCACTGCTCCAGTATTGTGCTCCATCCAGCCATGACCAAGTATGGCCCCAGACTACATAATATTAGATGCCCCACTTCTTCATCAGCACAGTGGGTTACTGCTATTTAACATAGAGGAGAAATGCACTCACGTAGCTTATTAGTGAAATAAATCTAAAAGACCACAAGAATCTTTTCTAAAAGGAAGCTTTGATTCTTAGCACACTTTTTAAGCAGAAGACTTTTCCCCTCAGTTCTCCAAAGCTAACTCACCAGAAATTCACTAGACCAGGGATATCCCAACCTTGGCAACTTTAGAGACTTGCAGGTGACTGGGGAATTCCGGGAGTTGAAGTCAATTCGTCTTCAAGTTGCCAAGTTTGGAGACACCTGTGCTAAACTATCATCTTCTTTGAGTAGAGAGATTGCAAATGTGGCAATTTTATCCCCCGGCATCCATTACCCTTTTGTGGTCAGGGGCCTGGAAGGTGTCGGCTAATACTTTTGTGGCCCATGGGTGGGATTTGACACATGATTGCTTCTCTATGTGGTAAAAAATGCTTGTTTCACAATTGCAGCCACCCTCCCTGTTGTGCTGCTGTTGCTGCTGCTTCTGCTGCTACAAAACCCAGCCAGCTGCCTTCTAACCATCTCTGGCCAGGTGAGAACAGTGCAGCGGCTTCTCCAAGGCAGCACCATCAGCATCAAGAAAGGGGTGCAATGTCTCTTAAGCTCAGTGGCTGTGGACACACAGCATGTTTAACCGGGCTAATTTATCTATGTATTTATTAAATGTCTGTGCCACCCATCTCACCTAGAGGCCACTCTAAGTGGCTTACAATAGAGTAAAAACAACAGAGTAAAACAGTAAGATATTAAAATAATAAATATTAACATTAAAATTGAAAGAGAGCTAAGGAAGGGAGCAAGGCATAAATGGGGTGGAGGTAGAATCATTTTTCAGTCCATTAGCCACCTCCAGTCTCTCTCTCTCTCTCTCTCTCTCTCTCTCTCTCTCTCTCTCTCTCTCTCTCTCTCTCACACACACACACACACA
>JANHFL010002743.1:93988-107055 GCA_032468155.1 Oxyrhabdium leporinum | reverse complement strand
GAGAGAGAGAGAGAGAGAGAGAGAGAGCAAGCGCATAATCCCTGCTTTAGTTGGGCCATTCAAGCTGGTGGCAGCGGCGGGGGGGTGGGGTGGAAGAGCCAACTGAGCAGCCATTTTTCTCCTTGTCCTCCCTACTCAAGCAGCGCAGGCTCTGCAGGAAAGCAGGGCCTCTCATTTCTCCTCCGTCATGGTGGAATTCCAGCTTCAGTTGGGGCATTGAAGCTGCTGGCGGCGGTAGCCACCTAAGCAACCTTGATTGCCCCCTCCCCAACCAGCCAGCACTGCCTGACCTGGTCTGTGCCAGCTGGTGCAAAGCCTCGCTGTTCTTCTCATCTTCCCTACCCAAGCGGCTGCGGGCTCTATGGGACAGGGTCTCATTCCTGCCCTGGAGCAGCAAACTCCGGCGGGCTGGACACGGGTGTGAAGGGCCTGGCCCCGCAGTGCTTCCTTGCTCACTTGAAGGCTTCATTCAGCCTTCAAACAGTAAGGCTGGCCGTGGAATCGGAATCGGCCAGGTGCAGGAACCAATGCCGTCCATGGCCCTGGTGCGCTGCTTGCTTGCGTGTGCCAGCCTTACTGTTTGAAGGCTGAACAAAGCCTTCAACTGAGCGAGGAAGCACTGTGAAGCCAGGCCCTTCACACCCACATCCAGCCCAACAGAGTTCACTGCGCCAGGGCAGGAATGAGACTCTGTCCCATGGAGCCCGCTGCCACTTGGGCAGGGAGGACAACAATGACGAGAAGAACGCCGAAGCTTTGCACCAGCTGTCAGGGAGCAGGCCAGGTGGTGCCGGCTGGCTGGCTGGGGAGGGGGCAATCAAGGCTGCTTAGGTGGCTGCCACCGCCAGCAGCTTCAATGCCCCGAATGAAGTTGGAATTCATCACGCCGGAGGAGAAATGAGAGGCCCTGCTTTCCCACAGAGCTTGTGCTGCTTAAGTGGGGAGGACGAGGAGAAAAACGGCTGCTCAGTTAGCTCTTCCACCCCCGGTGCTGCCACCAGCTTGAATGGCCCAACTAAAGCAGGGTTTGTGCGCTTGCTCTCTCTCTCTCTCTCTCTCTCTCTCTCTCTCTCTCTCTCTCTCTCTCTCTCTCTCTCTCTCTCTCACACACACACACACACACACACACACACAGTTTTCTGGATTCACATAACTTTGAACAATAAATTAACTGAAGACTGGTCCTAATTCTGAATACAATAATTATCCACGTGTACTACGCAAGAAACTTAGTAAGGCTGTCCTCCCTGATCAGAGCAATATTTTAGCTATCTTTACAGGGCCTGGATCCCAGACATCTTTTTTTTGTAAAATAAAGTTCCTATAGTAACCCAATTGGGATAACCTCCTGGTACTTTTACATTGTCTTACATATTCCCATAAGTAAGAAAAAAACTTCAAGAGCAGCAGAGAAGCTTCAGCTGGATCAGATCTTTTTTGTTATAGTGGCTCTTAGATCCTCTCGTGAAGTTCTAATGTCAGAAGTTAAACTTAATTGAGATCACCACACAAGTTTGAGTTCAGACAACACCTAGAGCCATGGTTAAGGAAGGTAAACTTATAAACTGAAAGCGGCTCCCAGGTAAGGCACTTCTGTTTAGCTACAGTATAATCCAGGGTCCAAATTGGATATCACATTATCGCTGCTTTCCCACAGCACCCCTAGCCTGCTTGCTGAATTGATTAGTTTTTCTGTTTGAATGATGTGTTTCTTACCCAGTTGAAAGAGTTCCTCAATCATTCTGGGAAGATTTTTGTTTCTTAGCTGAATACATGTTTGAAAGGAAATAATATTGTATTCTCAACACTATTCAAATTGGACTGCCATTTTATGGAGATGGGGCGGAGATAGCCTGAGGGGAATGCAACGAGGTAATGAATGCTGCGTATTGCTTTCTATTTCTGTTTCGGAATATCTACCAGGCCAGTATAAATACTGTAATTCCTAACGTTTTGAGACTTTCATAATTCCTTAACTCTTGATTCTACAGAAATAAAGTAAAGCATGGAACATGTAAGCAGATTGAATCTATATCATGTGTGCCTCTTGTCAAATTTGGAATGTTTTTGTAGTGTATCCAACTGTCCAACTGACTAGGTCTCTCTTCTGTTCTCTAGATTTCTTCTCCAGCCCTCGGCCAGTGCCTGCACAAACCCCTCTGAGCTACACAGATCAGACCTGCTTTGTGCCCATGCCAGACACCCTTTTTGATAGTGGTGGTAGCAACCTTCTTCCCAGCCCGTCCAATGCCTTGCTTCCCACAGGCTCTGCCAGTTCTCCTGTCTTGAGCAGTCCTCGTCTTCAGGTGTGCAAGGTTGATGGCTATTTGTTTTTCCAATCCTCCATCCCAGATTTTGATTTAATTTTGGGCCCCGTTCTCTTATTTTGTATTTTTCTGCCCTTTCCAACTCAGTCTAGGTTCAGCATAGGTTTCCTGCTGTATCAAGACTTAAAGAGGGAGACATTTGCCCATTTGCAGGAATTCTTAGTATAAACTGAATGTGGAATAATAAACAGATTCGTGTGTGAAGTGTTATTTGGATGGGGAAAATAGGTTGAAGATCAAGGAACAATTCTTGCCTATTGCATCCCTAGTAATGGGATGGACTCCAACAGAGTATGTACGCTGGCAACATTTTGGTGACCTAAATATGAATAAACCACCCCACTATTATTTCCCACTTGTAAGATTCAGATCCAGAGTACTTGCAGGATTAAGCTCAAAAATTGCCAGCCATTTTTCTATTTTACTTAATCTGGCTGATTTTACAACAATCCAAATCAGGAGAATTATTCTAAGTGCTAAATAAACTTGCAAAGGCCAAAGCATTTCGGATATAGTAGTTTGGGTTTCTGTACAGGTCAGATAGAATTTGGAGCCTTCCCCTTTTTGACTTTGTGCCACTTTTCCCTTGCTCTGGTTGGCTGTCCACTTCAACAATGAGATGGGAGGATATATTAATTAACTTTTTTTTTTTGCTGCTGCAGCATCTTTCTCCTCTCTTTTCTTTTTCAGTCTGCAGGTGGTTGCCCAGCTCAGCTTGGTTCACCTGGTGCCTTCCTCAGCCCTGAACTCCCTTCCATTCCTTCCCCCTCAACCTCCCCCAACAATTTTGGTCCTGATCGCAAGCAGAAGCCCCTTCTTCCTTACACACTCCCCAACAAATGGCTCAGCCTTGACCACTATGGATCTTATTGCCCTGCCTCCCTGCCCAGAGCCCCCTTGCTGGGCCAACAGCCAGTATGCCCACCACTGTCAGCCCCTTGCTCCAAGTTCCACTACCCGTCTGCTCCTCTCTTTTCTTGCCCTAATTCCCCATCCCTCTCCACAGCCTGTTTTCCCCCAAATATACCAGGTTACAATATAGACTTGCCATCTGGATACCATTCTCCCTTCAATGCATCACATCTGCTCCCTAGTCTGCCAAGCAGCCCTATTACTGGCATGGCCAGAGGACAGCCTCCATCTGGAAGTGACAGACCCAAGACCAAGGGGGCAACGATCAAGAACAAGAGATCTCCAAGACTTCCTGTCCCACCACTTGCTGCAACAATATCTGACCAATGTCTGACAGAGCTGCTGAGCACAGGTAGGAATACAAGGCAAAATATTCCTGACTGGGTTTGCCAGACTGGAAATGCATTGGGATTAAAACTGCAAAGTCTAATTAAAGAATAACATGTATTCATATTTTTCAAAAATATCTTATTCTCATTTTACTTACTTAATAGCATGTTCAGACTAGTTTAAAGCATTGGATGAAATCCAGATTTAGACATATTTAAAAGAGATTTGACATGAATCATGCAACATTTAATATCAAGTAGATATCACTGAATCTAAGCATGAGTCTGAATCTATTCCATTACTGTTATTAATGCATATAACAGCACAGATGGTAAATACCTTTTGAGAAAATATGTTGCATTAGTTGTGCTAGGAAAGAAAGGGTAGATATTCCTCTTCCAAGATCTATATTGCATGCATTTTGCTTGGTGCTTTTTTAAAAATGCTTGCCATGCAAACTGATTGATCTGACATTTCTCACATACCAATCCATGCACCGTTTCTTTAACTGGCCACAGTCCTGTTCCCTTTGTATGTTTAGGAGGTTCCCATTGATTCACTTAGTTCTACAAATAAGTCAACAATTCAAAGAGAAACCCTCTGTGTTTTGGACTATTAATTGCCAGAGTAGCCAAAGTCCTATTGAGAATTTTGGGGACCATAAAAGCAATGCATTTGGAAGGTACTGTGTATACTTTGAAATGATTTGGAAATACTGTTTTGTACTATGTGTGAGCAAAGTATCTCTTTTAATGAATAATAAAGAGATGCTGGGCTTATATGAAAGCATCCGAATCATTTCTTCCAAATCATTGACAAAGCATGCACAGACCTAAATTGCTTATTCTTTTCAAAGACTAAATCCTATTGAACTTTCATTTCTATTACATACTGTCAAATCAGTATAGACTTATAGAAGTATTTACAAAAGAGTTAACAAAAACACGCAGAAGTTAGAAATGAATTAAAGCAACCAATAACTAATCAAAGTGTGAGGAATACAAGGATAAATGGATTATTAATAAGATTAGTTCTGAATATTGAACTTTCATTTTTTATTCTATTTGCATACTGTCAAATCGGTACAGACATAGTGGTTTACAAAAGAGTTAACAAAAACATATGCAACAGTTAATATATGCAACAAACATAAAACAGTACATATAAATTAATTAAAGCAACTGATAACTTAAGTTTCAAGAACTCAAAGATAAGTATATTATTAATAAAATTACTTCTGAGTAGACATGTAGAAGATTGCAATCTTTTCCTGGTCCTGAAATATTTTTACAAGTAATAGATCGATTTGACTGACTAGTTTACTGGTTACCGCTTCAGCCAATGAATTTATAGGAGAATCCATTTAAATTGTAGATGACTCCTCTGCATTTTTTGAAGACTATTTTGTGTTGGTCAAAGGAGTGCAAAGTCCTGAAACTGACTAGCCCATCTTTGCATGTAATTGAAAGTATAATGGAAAGGACTTAGCTCTTGTACTTCTGTAGCCTGGTGGTAGAGAATTCTGTTTCCAATGGCAGATCCTCCCATATGTCAGCGTTGCCAGTTAGCGCAGACAAATAGTGCATCCAGGAGCACAAGCTCTATTTTTACTGTAAGGTTACATTAACAGAATCTTGCAGGTGTGAAAGTACTCCTCTCTCCCCCCCTCACCTTTCTGAGAACTTTAAAATTAGGGAGGATCCTTTCCGAGAACTTGCTATGCCCACATTCCTTCTGCAGACTCATCTGCCTCTTTTCCATTGCCTAATCAGCTGCTCTTCCTCCTGTTTCCCAAAGTCATTTCCACCATCCATTATACCAGAGCAGTCTTGGCTCCTCCCTTCCTCTCTTCATGGAGGGTTTTGGGGAACTTTATAGCTGTCACACTGCTCTCCATAGTCAAGCCCTTTTCTCAGCCCCCAGCTTTTAAGGGCTGCATCTTTGACTGAACAAATTAAAAAACAGAAACAAAGAAAAGACAAGACCCTTAACCTAGTGCTTGAACAATGGACTAGTCAAGCCAATGTTAAAAAGCATCCTTTTTAGAAGTTCATCTCACTGTGTGATAGAAAAGAAAAAAGGGAAAACATAATCGTGCATACAATAAGCAGACAGTTGTGCCTACAGTTGGAAGAGCCTCTCCATGTGGTGGAGGACTAACAGAATGACAGAGTTGGAAGAGACATTGGAGGTCTTCTAGTCCAACCCCCTGCTCAGGCAGGAAACCTTATACCATTTCAGAGAAATGGTTTCCAATCTCTTCTTAAAAATGTCCAGTGTTGGAGCGCCCACAACAAGTCAGAGTCTCTTCAGCTTCACTCTTTGGACATATGACAAAAGGAGAAGAATAATTTTCCTTGCCTTTTCGACTTCCTTACATATGGACCTAGTATTCCCTTGAGGTCTCCCTTCCAAATACTAATGAGGCCTAACCCTGCTTAGCTTTCAAAGCCAGACAGGGTCAGACAGATGTTGCTGCCTGCTGAGAAAGCTGTAACTGGTAGCTATGTGACCAGGGTGGATAAAAATCAATTATTATTTTTTAAAAAAAATTAAAAATTGATTTTTTTATTTAAATCATTTTTTTTTATTTTTATCAAATTTATTTTAATAAAATGTTTTTGGAGTAAAAATCTATCTAAAGATAGTTTTCTATGTAAGATAATTTAGTTTATTCAGCATGAAATGGAGCTTAGTTATGTAGTATGAGGCTATATATTCTGCAATATTGGGACTATCGGTGAGTCAACAGCAAGTCAGAGGAGGAGCCGCTGCGGGACAGAGATGACCGTTACTCTTTAAAAATTATGATTTAAATTGAATTGATTTAAATCAAGCCTTTTTACTAGTGATTTAAATCATGATTTAAATCATATCCACCCTGATCCAAACCAGAATCCCATTTTTCTTCTAACTTATGCTAATGTGCACAAGCAAGCATGTTAGCATTTGCTATCAAATTAACCCAATTTTCATGAAAATTAAAGAAGGTAACTTAACAGAAATCATTATTTTGGAGAGAGACTGGCCAAGCCATGGGGAGGAGTCAAGTGGAGACTTAGTTTGGAACCTCTATATAAGCAGTCTGAGAAGATTCCTGTGTTATAAAGGTAAAAGTAAAGGTTTCCCTGTCCAGTCTTTTCCAACTCTAGGGGGCAGTGCTCATCTCCATTGTTTAACCGAGGAAGCCAACATTGCCGGAAGACATTTCTGCATGACTATACGCTGAGGCACACGGAACATTGTTATTTTCCCACCAAAGTGGTATCTATTTATCTAGTCACATTTGCATGCTTTCCAATTGCTAGGTGAGCAGGAGCTGAGTCAAGTAACCCATCGTGCAGCGCTTGGGTCTTGAACCTGGGCTGTCAGCTTCCCATCTGATAAGCTCAGCATTGTTAACTGCTGAGCCACCAGCCCCCCACCTTCATGTTATAAAATAGCAAACTGAACTCTTCACAAATGGATTTGATTGTTTGTGCCTGACACATTATGTCCAAAAGCAGATGCTAGCCTATTAGTATGGATCTTTACGTATTGGTTTCAAACTCTGGAATGTTAGATGAATAAGCTGCAACCAGCCAGTTTGAGTATAATTTGAAGATTTTATAGTTTGGTAACAGCCTGATTAATTTGGTTATTTTTGCTTTTAGATGGAGCTAAATAGAAGTGATTAGATAACAAACAGAATACAAATTTATTTGCAAATAAAAAGCAAGTATGGGTGGCTGTAGAAATTGAATGAATGAATGAACCAATCAATCAATTATTCTTAAAAATGGTTTGCCACCTTTTAGAAATAGAGCAGTACTATATGCAAATCATTTTTTAGAAATATATCTCAAATGATTTCTATATATCTATTAATATAGCTTGTCAACTAATTCATTGTTCTACCAACCCAGCAAAGCCAAATATCTGTCTCTCCTATTTTTCCCATTGTAACAACCCTGTGAGGTGGTTTGGGCTGAGAGAGTGTGACTGGCTCAAGGAATGTGTCTGAACTAGAGACTAAGACTCATTATAAAACTAAAATTGGTTATTCACAGCAGTGAAGGAAAAAATAGGTGTAAAGGGGTTATAGTCCCTCTTTATAGATTTATGAAATTTACAATATACATGTGGTTTGATAGAACATCAAAATATTTTTTTACAAATAATAGCAAGGATTTAACTGGATACAATGCAGATGGGCCTAGTGAGGTCAGTCAGGCCGTTGGGATGTAACTATAAGGTAATAGCTATAAACTACAAAGACAGAAGGGTTTTGAAAAAACAAAGAGACAGCATTTCATGAATATATGTTTTTGTACACAGTCATTTCAATTTTCTTTGCCAGTGAACTGCTCACTTCCCAGTATTAGTTTCTAGCTTATCAGCATTCTTTGAGTTTCTAAATGTTTATGGCTGGACTGACCATTTTAATTTCCTTGAGAAAGGATATTCCAGAATTCTCCTTCATCAACTTCCTTTTTATTATTCATTAGTTTAAAAAAACCATATAGGATAGGGAACTTAGTAGACACCAAGGGAGAGATCTGGGTACAAACTGGTGACTATTGGTTCCATTTTGACTACTTTTAGTCTACAATATAATTATTTCACACATTTGTTAAAAACAGAAAAATGGGCTGGAAAATTTTCTACAGAAAATTTACCAGTATCAAAAATTTTCTTGGAAAAAATCCCCCTTCAAATTAAGTTGGCACTTTCAAAGCTTTATATGCTGATTTTTTGACTGTTGTTCAATATTCTTTTCAACTTTCTGACAAAATGTTTTTCTTATTCATCAAAGATTTTTAAATAAATGTACAGTTCAAACCTCTTAAATAAACTAGTTTTATTTTTTCACATTAAATAATATACAAACTATACTATAGATATTTAAATGAATATACTAATTTGAAACTCACCTGCACGGGAATGTTTTCGAGTCTAATTTACATCACTGAATAGAAAAATATTGGAAGGGCTATTTAATTAGGTCAAAGACCTTTGTGAGTCCGTTCACAATTGACAACCAGGTGTCTACATTATAAGCAAGATAAGAAAGCACTAGCTTTCTTGGACTGTTATGGCATCATCAGGAGTGTTAGAAATGCTGCCTTAGATTTAATGGGTGGGCACGATCACAAACTAGAAACTATTAATAGCTCCATTCTCTATGAATTTATCTAATCAACTAAACACAGGAGAATTAACATTGTATGTGATGCAGTGAATTTCAGTTTTACCATGTGCTGAATTAAAAAAATGCTACTTCTTGTTGGCTCTGAATCTCTATGCATTTAGCTTGAAGGGATGATCTCAAATTCTAATTCTGTGACAGAGGGAGATGATTTTTCATGGCATGCATAATTTTAATAATCTTTACAATGTTCACACATTGCCCAATTTTTTCCTAAGAAAGAAATGTTAAAATATTTCTTCAGGAAATATTAAGGAAACTGCTTAAGGAAACTGCTCTTCTCTCCTACTACTTTTACTTCCCCTTTCTAGCTTTCTAATATTATTTCTTAATGATATTAGTAAATGGAGAAACCACAGACACCCAGACTCTTATTAGGCAGCAACAATGCATTTTTGTCTTTGTAGTGGTTGTCCTAGATTTTTGCAGCCCAGGTATGTGAACTTAAAGCAAACCACAGCAGAAAAGTACATAAGGTCATTTTTTATATCAGCATTATTACATTTATAATCTATTTGCTAAACAAGAATTTGTGGGATTTTTTTAATATTAGCTTTTTACTTTGTCGATATTTTATAGCATTATCTTCCATTATTCCTTATCCCTTTCCTGATCCACTGCCAACTCAAATCCTATTTGTTTGAAAATTAAAGGATAATCAATGTGTATACAGCCAGTGTGAGTGACAGCCAAAGTCAAAAAGTAGAATATGGATTCATACTTTGTTCTTTAAAATCTGTATTACTGAACGCCAAAGTGTCTGTGCCACAAATCAAGTCTAAAATTATTGTTGCTCTATCTCAATGCCTTCTGCTGCCTCTTTTGCTACAGCTTCCTTGACTCTACTGTAAGCCAAGGAACATGAGATTTTGGGCTACATGCCTACCAAACTCTGTTATCCTCCATTATCTGATACCCACAGGTCACAACTGCACAGATAATGGATTTTTGGGGGGGAGGGAGGGAAAAGCTGAAACGAATTACTATGTTTTGTGTAATTTACTTGTGTAATCTACAGAGCAACCATTCCTAATCAAACCAACCTGGTGTAATGATTCAGGTATCAGAGTAGAGCAGAAATACTCAAATTCAGTGTCAGCATTCCAAGTTACACATCAAGTAAATTGTCAGCGTTCCATCTAAGTTCCAATAACTCACTCAGCACTCAGATACGAATTAATCCAAGTAAGAGTTTATTAAAGAACCATGTTGGTACAACTGGGAAAAACCTGAATCTGAAGCCCCAGGTTTTTCCCCACCCAAAAGAGAAATTCAGAACCACCTTCTTTTTGCTCATCATAGCTCACATTCCCCAATCATGTCAGATACCCAACATGCCATCTTCCATCTTTGTACTTCTCTTCCAGGCACTGCACTGCACGGCCTTGACATTCTTGATACATTCTTTAAGATTATAATGTTTTGACTATACCCCACTAACTACATGAGAAAGTACTCCGTTCTAATTCTCCTCTAAAATATTGTGGCAGCCTGCAGAGGCCTCGAATTCACAGCTTCAAAGGCTGACATAAATCAGAACCCCAAGGCAGGAACGTTCCTCAGAGAATTTGTCTATTGATACATCATATCAGCACAGCCAGTGAAAACGAACTCTAAATTAAAAGAGCAAAAGTTTCTCTCCCCAGGTGTCACAAGTCACATTGTCCAATCAAAGCAGATGGCAGGTTTCCTCGATCACTTCTGCTCCTACAATGGTCACCTTTTGAGATGACATTGGTTCCCACAGGAGAGCTGTTTATTTTGTCTATGAGACGGGTTTAATTATTTCCCCCTCATCCTCCCCCCACACTGTGTGGCAACTATGAAGCAGCACAAGATGGCTTCATACAGGTTCGATTCAGAGTTGACATTCAGTTCTATTCTCAGCTACACAATTTCAGAATTTTTGTCTTGGACATTATTGCTGATACATGCTGCATAATTGAGAAAGCCAAAGAATGCCAAATACTTTATTGACTACAGAACAATTATTATGTCAACTATGTCAAGCTGTGAAATATTATTACTGTAATAGAAATAGCAGAACATTTTATTGCCCTCCTGTGTCAAGCATTTGAGGTGAGGAAGGTCAAGAGACAGGCACTGCAAGGATTTCAGGAATGGTCTTTATTGTAATAAAGTAATAAAAGAATCTTGAAAGCCTATCCAAGTTTTTCTCTGCCCCATCTTGGACTAAACAAAGTCAGTCAGGTTACTTTGAGTTTCTTCTTCATGCTTTCCTCTTTTTTAGAACTGTATGATCTTTTTTGACAGTCTCCCCTTAATGGTTTGTTCATTCCTTCACTACTCTGAAGGTTAGATCTATACTTCTTTATATCATGAGAATTGTCTACTCAGGATAGGTAGATGAAGTCCAGATGGAATATAGAAAAACAAACCGACTCCAAAATTGTCAAACGAGTGAAACAAGGCTGCATATTCTTTATTTATGTGTATATCCTATACATGCAACATACAATGAGAGAGACTGAATTAGAAGAATAGCAAAATGAAGCCACTGTGTATTTCAATGACTACAAAAAAAATATTTTGCTTGCACCAAACATGTCAAGTTGTACAATGTCCTTAGGAAAACTATAAAAACAGAAAACCATAGTCCAGGTAAAACATGGGGAAATAGATTGACTCCAATTTGGCAAATGAATGACAAAGCTCTATATTTATTATCCTATTCCATCTGTATGTTGAATATATACTAAGGAAATCTAGGTTGGAAGAAAATGAGCATGGTTTTAAAACTGGAGAAAGAAACATCAATAACATGTACTATGCTGATGACGCTACTACAATAGCCAAAATGCAAAGGCTTTCCAAGCTTCAGTAATGAAAATCAGAACCACAGGGAAGAAATTGGACAATGATTAAATAGGAAAAAAAAGATCAAAACAATAACAAAACAATAACCAACAAACCTCAGAATACACAGCAAAGATTTTGATAAATTGTAGATAGTTATTTTTGCCAAAATATAAAAAGTCACAGTAATAAATAGCATAAAAACAAAAAATACTATTCGAGGATAAAAATGGCTTCTTCAGCAATGGAGTAATTGAGACAAATCTCTGGTCTCTATGAGCCCCAGGCCTGGCAGAATAATCAGGACTTGGGGGCTTTGTGAAAAATAAAAAGGGATAGGAGTAATCTAATTTCATGGGAAAGATTGTACCATAAAGTGAGGACCACTGCAGAAAAAGCTCATCTCCCAGGACCTACCAGACATAGCAAATACCTGCAGCAGGCCTTCTCTATGAGATTTGATGGGGCAGTCTGATGTAATGAGGGAGAGATAATCCCATGCCATGAAGGGCTTTCAAAGTTAAAAGCAACACCTTGAACTGGATCCAGAAGTTTAACTGGCAGATGTACAGCCCGTAGAACATGCATTGACCTAACAGCACACATAACTGCCCATGCCACCTCATTCTGTACTAGCTAAACTTTCTAGATATTGTTCAGGAGCATCCCCATGCAGAGCACATTACAATAATCCAATCTCAAGGTGATGAGGGTATGAATGACTGTGAGAAGAGTCGGCTGATCCAGGAATAGGTACAGCTGGTATCCTAGATGCAAATCCCCTCCTAGCCATGACTTCCACCTATTCATCAAGTAAGAGTTGTGAGTCTAGGAGGGTCTCCAGATTGCAAACTGGGCCTCTCTGGGGGTAGTGCAACCCCTCTAACATCAAAGATGACATGGTCCTGAAATTGGAGGGCCCTGAAAACCAAAGTCACTCACTCTTGCGAGGGTTCAGCTGAAGCCTGTTGTTCCCCATCCAGACTTTCACAGCCTCCAGACATAGAGATAAAATGTTCATGACATCACTTAATTTACCAGAGGTGGAGTAGCGGAAGTCACAGAAGTAGCGGGCAAGCATGCATGCATGAGTGCATCCCCTCCCCCCACCCAACCAGGCCACAAAGCCAGGAAGGTTGGGGAACTCTATTTTATTTCATATCCCACCCTCCATCATTTATCTTTTCAGTACACCATGCTCTTTGTAGTACTACGCTTATTATCTTATGATATCAATTTAATCATGTGGCAAATCATTTCATTTATTTATTTTAAGAAAATGTATATGGCAGCTTACAAAGATAAAAATCTCATATAAAAAAACAATAAAAAGCAATAACCCCCACCTCCCTGGTGACCCACACATACATACACACATACACACATACACACATACACACATACACACATACACACATACACAGATAGATAGATAGATAGATAGATAGATAGATAGATAGATAGATAGATAGATAGATAGATAGATAGATAGA
>JANHFL010002743.1:71957-93888 GCA_032468155.1 Oxyrhabdium leporinum | reverse complement strand
TTGATTTAAATCAAGCCTTTTTACTAGTGATTTAAATCATGATTTAAATCGACTTGATTTAAATCAAATCCACCCTGTATGTGACAGAGGGATAAAGCAAGCTTTGCTTCTTTCCTGATATACAGGTGCTCCACAGGATGCCCCTTTCCAGTTCCCTAAGAAAACATCAGCATCTTTCTTTCAGTAACCCAGAATGACCTTCAGAGAAATCAAAGGCTGGCCCCATCTCTAGCTAAGGTTCATGCACACATACTGTTCATGGGGACAAGATTCCATTTGGAAGAGAGCCCTGCCTCCTTAACTATAGCTCAGCTGCACTAAAGCATCCTGAGCATCGATTAAATCTGAAAGCACTGTTTGGTTGGATTCACACAACATATTAACTTGGGTTAAAATGAAATAGGGCGATTTGTGGTTCAGCATAATATGGGAGTGCAGTTGTCAGGATGTTGTATGAATCAGATCATTCATTCAGCATGGTTTATCTGCTGCACCATCACATCTTATATGAATGCAGGGATTGTACTTTGTTGTCCTGGGTTTAGGGTTTAGGCTTATGCATGTTGTGTAAACCTTACTGTGCTCTATAAATGGGTCGCCTTTCCCCCCCTCTTTTTACAGCAAAAGCAGAACCTAGTTTAGAGGACCTATCTGCTCCCAGCCACAGCGTGGCCTCCATGGGACCTGAGACCCTGGTAGGTGTTGGTGAGAGAACGGTGGGGGTTTGGGGCGGGAGGTAGTTCTTGGGTTTGGAACAGGATTAAGCTAAAGTGCTTCTAGAACTGGAAGGAATGGAGCTGTATCTCACCTGGACAGTTTGGTACTCTAAAACTTGGGATTTCAGGGGAAAGTGAAAAACCCTGCTTGATGTTGGAGAATATAATTAGTTAGACAGTTGGAGGGAAAACTGCCATAACCATGGGTAAAATGAACCAATATACATCCCACATCTAGATTGCCAATACTAGTTTTTATTAGAGGAGAAATTGTAACGGAAGAATGGTAGCACTTGTCAGACCTAAAGACCCAAGTTGTCCAGCCCCTTTTGTCCACCAGCGACTGGGCACATCTCCCTCTGGGAAGTTTATCAACAGAGCTGGAAGCAGGAGTGCAAAGTCACTGTTTTTTCAAAGAACTACTATTCCCAGGTACTGTATACTTACAACTTCTGACCATGGAAATTCCATTCCTGGCTGCTTAGAAATCAGGACTGTAGCTAACAGATTTATCTTTCATAAAATCTTTTCCCCTTTCTAGAGTAATTTTCAGTCTTTGGTGTCAGAAGGTTCCATGGACACCCCTACCATGTGCCTAATGTTCCCTTGTGCAGTGCTAACTTTTTTCCCCTTCCTTTCTGTAGCACAACACATTTGGTGATGAATCCGCCAGTTTCTTGCCCCGAATAACAGAGCTCAGCCCTCAGCTGTCCCCCATCTCCAGCCCCTCGCAGTCCATTCCAACCACAGCATCAGCAGGTTCATTGCTTGTCCCCAAGATAGAACGTCTGTCCCCCACTCCTATTTGTGGTGAGTCATTCGAACCAGCATCTACAATCGACCAGTAGTTCTATTTGTTCTGGACAGTGTTCTGCCTGCATATATGTTCCGTAGAAGTCTGTGAATGCTCAGTAGCAATCAATAATCGCAGTAATGTTTTCTTCTCTCCTCCCCCCCAGCAGCCAACAACCAGAGAATGACACAGGGACCCCATGTTTCCCTCGAGGGGCTAGTTTCATCCCCTCTCTATTCAAGCCAAAATAGGACAGAATCAAGCAAGGTAAGATCATGTGCCCTCGGATCATATTAACCCTCTCCACCCCAGAAATTAGTGAATTGTGAAGCATTAATCAACTCATAAGGGAGAGTATTTGTAGCTCAGGATTGAAATGAGTGGCCCTTGGCAACAAGGGCCCCTCATTAATAAACCCCTCTGATTTATCACAGCTTATTTCTCATGTGCCTCATCGGTCTATATGGCATTTCCCTTGCTGTTCTCTACACAGTTTTTAGAAATACATCGTAAGAAAATCGATCATCAGTGATAGAATGCATAAAAAATACAGGTAGTGACTGTGTCAAAAAACAAAGGGGCAACCTGAAAGTGCAGCTGACTTCTTGTATACTGTTCCAAATGCTCAGCTTCAAAGGCAGTACAAAGCTAAAAATCCTATCAATATCGGGATCGTTTTAAAGCCCTATTTGATCAGTCCTAAAAGAAAATAATTTAGGGGCTTTTTGCTTTATTTTTTTTTCTATGGAAAGCTAGCAGGAAATACATTCCAGTAATATGACAATTTGATTCTGACAATGTGATTCAGGAGTTACATACAGGTAGCCCTCAACTTATAACCATTCACTTAGTGACCTTCAAAGTTGCAACAGCACCAAAAGAAGCTGTTTTTAGCACCAGTCCTCACACTTATGACCATCACAGCCTCTCCGCATTCATGTTATCAATATGTGGGCACTTGGCAACTGGCATGTATTTACAAGAGCTGCAGCATACTGGGCTCATGTGGTTGCAACATACTGGGCTCATGTGAGACCTTCCCAGCCAGCTCCTGACAAGTTAAGTCAATGGGGGGGGGGAGTTTGATTTGCTTAATGACTATGAGATTCACTTAACAACTGCAGTGATTTGCTTACCTTGTCGCAAGAAAAGTTGTAAAATTGGGCATGCTCACCTAACAAGCACACTGGTTAGCAATGGAAATTCTAGTCCCTTTTGAACATCTAAGTTTTACACTGAAAATTCCCTTCTTCCCTCCCAGACTGAGAGCCGAAGAATCATCCACATTTCTGCTGAGCAGAAACGCCGTTTTAACATCAAACTGGGGTTTGACACATTACATGGCCTAGTGAGCACTCTGAGTGCCCAGCCCAGCCTCAAGGTGAGTCTTGATCGGCCGTTCTTGATCCTTGCTGATTTCCTCAGTAGAGACCACAAAATTACCCTTGCAGTTCTTGACGCCATCTTAGAGAATCTGCTTCTCTGGTCTTGTCAGCCATCCTTAATCTGAAGGATGAGTTCTGCAAGCTTTGTAATCCACAGCTGGCAGGGAAAGCAGATGTTATAGGAGCTGTGGAGGTTGCCAGGCCAGGGAAGCCCTCTACACATTTCTCCTTCCTTCCTTCCTTCACTGCACTATGCAGATCAGCAAAGCCACAACCCTGCAGAAAACAGCAGAATACATCTGCAAGTTGCAGCAGGAACGAGCTATCCTGCAGGATGAAGCCCAGCACCTGCGGGATCAAATTGAGGAGCTGAACATTTCCATCAAGTAGGCCTGCTGGGAACACCACTGGCTTTCTTTGGCAAAGAAAGTGATTTGGGTGTCTTTTGGTTGCTGACATGGAGCTCTGGCATGGCATGGGCAATCGGGCATACAGTAAAGTGGGGGGAGGTACAAGGCCAGAGGCTCTGGAGATGATGGCACCTGGCTTTTGTGCCAAATCCAGGTTTCTCCCTAACTTGTAATTCCTCTCCTATAGTCTCTGCCAGCAGCAGTTGCCTGACACGGGGGTGCCCATCACCCGCCAGCGCTTTGACCAGATGCGACATATGTTTGACGAGTATGTCCGTTCGTGCACCTTACAGAACTGGAAATTCTGGGTTGTATCCTTTGGGGAGAAGGCTGCTTGCATTCCTGAAAGGGAACCTGCAAAGCTTTGACCAGAATAACACTTCCCTGAAATTGCCAATGGTTGAAGTATTTCTTGCAATGATTCAAGTAGTCCTTGCACAAGCCACAGGTGACAGGGTATCTAATTTTCCACCTAGCAAAGGTAGCAGAGAGAAAAAGCAATGCTGGCTCCTTAACTGCTCCTCCACCATCAGTTCAGCATCATCATGCGGCCTCTCTTTGAGTCCTTCAACGGGATGGTGTCCACCACCAGCCTAGAAAGCCTCAGTCAGACATCTTTGGCTTGGCTGGATCAATACTGTTCACTTCCGGCACTGCGACCCAGTGAGTCATTGACTTCCTTTTCGTTTTCAGTTAGGATGGTTCTGGCTGAAAAGGGCAGGGATTAGGGACTGAATAAAACCAGGAAATAATGTTTCAACTTTAATCCAGCACGGAGTTGTTCCAGTGCTGAACCAGAACACTGGGTTTAATCTTGGCTTGAAAAGCAATTTTAAAAAAAAGGACACCTGGATTCAATTTCTTCCTTAGCTATGGAGCTTATAACAGATAGTCCTCCCTTACTGAATGCCTCGGTTAGTGACTGTTCAAAGTTGTGACAGTGCTGAAAAAGGAGACAACCGTTCCTCAAAGTTGCAGTCATTCCTGTGGTCATATGTTCACAATTTGGGTGTTTCGTAACCTGCAAACATTTACAATGATTATGTGCAATCACTATTTGTAAACATCACAACTGGTTTCCGATGAGCAAAGTCAATGGGGAAGCCAGCAGGATGACGTCTCGCTTAATGAACAAGAGTGATTCACTTAATGACTGCAATGGGACTGATACTCTAAGTCTGGCATAGTCATGTGATATAGATGATAGGTAGGTAGGTAGGTAGGTAGGTAGGTAGGTAGATAGAGATAGATTGATAGATAGATAGACAGACAGACAGACAGATAAGGTAAAGGAGTCCCTGGTCCTTCACTAGTCATTGCCAAATATAGGGGGTGTTTGCTTATCTCCGTTTCAAGGCCATTGAGTGAGTACTGTCTGAAGACATTTCCGCAGCCATGTGGCCAGCATGATGTCACAGAGCGCTGTTACCTTCTCATCAAAATAATACCTATTTATCTACTCACATTTGTGTACTTTCAAACTGCTAGGTTGGCAGGAGCTGGGCCCAGGACAGGGGCTCACCCCATTGTGTGGCACTTGGGTCTGGAATCTGGGCTGCTGGCTTTCCAGCTGACAAGCCCAGCAACTGCTGAGCCATGATGCAACCTGTATCTATGTGTGGATGTATGTGTATCACGCATCACTGAAATGCCAAAGGAAAGTGGGATATAAATACAAATTATAAACAGTGTGGATGCTGACTTATACATCAGAAGTCCTCAACTCTTGGGCTGTGGCCCACTACTGGACTAGGGCCTGTTTGGACATGGGCCCGCAAATGGCAGGCCAGCGTAACTTGTGCACGTGGGAGTTCCACACTCCCCCTGGTTGTAGGCCATGGGTTCCACTTTCCCCCTGCTAGTAGATCATGGGTTAGGGACCTCTGTCTTAGCCAGAAGGCAATGTGCATGCTAAACCTAACCTTAATGCCATCAGAAATATACTTTTTCTGGAAGAATCACAGCTTGTCCAACACAGTGCTTTCATTTAAACACATTTGTAATAGTTGTAATGACAGGATTTAATCTTCTGCTTTGATTTTGTACCTTTCCTTTTTGTTGTGATATGTCAGTTCTTTTCTCAAAGAAAAAAAGACATTGTTTATTAACATCTTGCTGGCTGAGGAATTCTGGGAGTTGAAGTTCATGCATCTTAAAGGTGCCAAGGTTGAGAAACTCCGCTATAAAGCATAGGATTCAGAAAGAATGTAACAGGATATACAGACTAAAAGAATGAAGACAGTATATATGTGAAAGTTTATAACACGAGTACAAGTATACATTTTATATCACTTGTGCCTGCTGTAGTGCTATTTATTTTATTTTATTTATTCTGGGAGAAGTCTTGCTGTACTTTGCACTGGCAAGATTCAATATTTCTGTTCCATAAGGAAGCCTATCAGAGCATAAAGGAGCATAAAGTGTTTTAGAGGTGTCTCATGATTTTACACTCTCCACACACTTTTTCCCCTTAGCTGTACTGAGCTCCCTTCGCCAGCTGAGTGTTTCTACTTCAATCCTGACCAACCCATCTGGCATCCCAGAACAGGCTACTCAAGCAGTGACAAGAACAAGTACCACTGATGGCTCTTCCTAGCCCCAAAATGGGATGCTAACCAGAGAATGATAGCTGCCAGAGGATTCCTTCATCCCTTCAGAAGAGCTACGTTTATGAAACAACTGATTGATTGGTTCTCTGCAGGAAGCTTATAGAAGAAGCCTCTTCTGTGTTGACTTTTCCTCCAAAGTTTCTCTAACTCAAAAGCCATCTGGACCAGCCTTCTCTCCCAACCTGGCCAATGAAACAGAAGTGATTAAACTATAAGATCTGTGTGATCTGTGTGCTTTCTCTTCTTAGGCTTAGCTGACACCTTCCTGAGTATACATTACTGATTCATATGGGTGTGGATCTTCAGTCTTCCGTAGTACTTTTTCTGGCTTCAGTTCAAAGTCTTAGAATTACTGTAGATCCATTTTGGAAGTCCAACAGGAAACAGAGGTGAAATCATGGCATCTTTTAGGCTTTGTAAAGGTATGTCTCCTCACAGGTGCATAACTTTACAAGTACAGGTACATCCCTTAAAAAAGTGTTATACCTGGGAAGGGAGTCATGCTTTAGTTTAGTTCCCGTTTACTACATTATCATCACTGCTTGTCTTTACTGAGGGGAGACAGTTACAACTTCAATTATATTTTTACACTGTTCCCATTTTCCAAGAATATACATAGCTCCAGAGCCAAGCTTACAATGTTTAAGTAAGTCTGCCTATGTGCACATAGTTTTTCAGTAAACACATCTACCCATACTCAGAGGAAATTAGAAGCATAAGACAATGTCAGGTGAGATCAGTGATTCATTTCATCCACAATTTTGTTTCCAGCATTGGCCAATTTACTGGCCAATGGAAGAGAATACTTGTAGCTCAGGGTTGAACTGTGGATCCTTGATGCTATGAGCTTGGTTGTTGTCTTGCAGAAACTTCACTGCACTTCATTGATCTTTGATAATGAAACATATGCAAGAAAACAATCAAGCTTAGAGAGCACCAAGGATCCACAATGATATACAGTATTTATCACTTTCCCCTTCTGCTTGAGCTTAGCATCTGTGATTCAGAGGAATATTGCTTCTGCAGTAGAAGTCCTATTTGAAATGTAACTGGCAGTACGACTGGGGTGTCATTGTAAGATTCATCCAATTTTTCCAATGAAGGCGAAACAGGATCTTTTGAAAGACTATCAGTCAGAATAAAAGCAAAGATTCCTACTATGGGTGCCCCAAAGTTTATCGTCTCTCAATATTATTCTAGCTAGCAGAAGAGCTAACTCAGGTATGGCAGCTCTTTCAGATCACCATCTGAATAGTACAAATAGTCCAGCAAAGCAACTTTTGTCAGTAAATTGCACAACAAATCCAGGAGAAGGGCCACTTAATATAAAAAGAGGCCACACTGTGGAAGAGCAGATTACTGAAGAAAATTTCAGGCCCTTGTGCTCTTTCTTCTCCCTCTCATTTGTTTGCCTCCAGCATCAGCATAGCTGAGTTGCCAACAATATAACCTTAATGCTTGACATTAATGGGACATGAAAGGAGTCCCCAACTGGGCATCCCCTGGGCAACAGTGATGTCACCGGCTAATCCTTTCACCCCCAGAAGCGCCTCGGGGCTTCCGACATGGAAGTAGTATCTTGACACTACAGGGTAGAAGACACACATTGATTTTGAAACTCTGGCCACTAGCAATAAAATGCTTTCAGTGTAGTGTATTTTCAAAATCTGTGGCATACTAAATCTATTGGTTTCCTGGTAGCAAAAGTCTCTTGGTTATTTTGGTTCCAACAGACTAAGATGTCAACCAGCTCTAGAAAACAAGAAATTCCAATAATATGGACCCACAAACCCAATTATAGCTGGTAAACTACTGTAGGGTCTTATTTTGCTCTGATGTGTGCAATAAAATCAGGATCCAGGAAAACCTGATACCAGAATACTTTATAAAACTGGTTTCACATTGTGCCAAGCCACCCTTTTATTTGATTTTTTTTTAGTACAGGAGCCACATGCAGGAATTTTGGTCCTCCATGCGGTTCCTAAAACATTGCTGGATCACACGTCACAATTAGATAACAAGCTCTTCAGTTTTTGACATTGCCATTTTTTTCCAGTTAAAAGTACACAATAGAAAGGCTTTATAAGGATTTACATACCCTGCTTTATATACCACCCCACCACCCCCGCTAAACTACAGTCTACTTTTTGGTAAGCAGTAATGTACAGCGTGAAAACAGAAATAATAAATAGTAAGCTAAAAATGTAAAGGCACAGGATAAAAAGAAAAGGAAATAAAACTAAATCTAGCTTACACTAGCACCATTTAGGACACTTCTCCATATCCTTCCATTGTGATAAATCATCTTTGCTTCTATTATGCTCATGCATCACTTCATACACTTTTTTCATTATAGTTTTCATTTCTTACTCTTGAGGCTCTCTTCAAGCACATCTTTCTCAGTCTTTGCCTCAATCCATTTTTTGTACAAAAGTTTTTGTTTTACAATCTAATCCTCATTCTCTCTATATTGCATAAGCAAACAATATTCCCATGCTCATTTCATACTGATAATGGATTTCTGTATTCAGTCCAAATTCATTTTGTACCTTCCTGTTTTATCACCCAGTTCTTAAATATCCTGTAGCCATTGCATCCAATATATTTGTTCAGTTTCTCCTGACAAACATAACTCCCACTTTATTTAAAAAAATGGGCAGAAGTGCACTCACATACAACCATATTTGTTTCTTTTGACAAACATTCAGTACAATACACTACACATTAAATTTCTACTAGCATTTTCTTGCTTTTGCCTCCATTTTCCCACCTTTACTAAACACTCTACCAAGAGTGCAAATTCATTTTTTTCTTTTTTGGCATTTATGTGTTGTCTTGCAATACATTAATTTGCTCCATTTTCTCTGTCAAACACATCTATCTGGATCTTTGGTACATTAATTCTCAAATTCATGCTTTTCATTGCATCATGCAGTCTAACATTCATTGCAAGTCTTTTGGGTTCTTGGCCGACCACAGAACATCACTAAAGTACTCTAAAGCACAGCATGTAAACTGCTTAGAGACGCTGGAAAGCACTCTGAAGTGGTATATAAGTCTAAATGTTATTGCCACCAGAACCCCTTCCATTTTTACCCATACTTACAAAATACATTAAGGGAACATCACACACTTTGCCTTACTTACTCAATGCTAAACCATTCATCATACATTCAACTTCTTTACTTCCGTCACATATTACTCATTCAGCAACCAAATTTCAAAATGTTTGGTAATTCAAGGCCGCTCATTTTGAGTACTTTCTTTCTAAATCAACAAATGTAAAATAAACGACATAATTGCGTAATTTCGAGTGTAATAATGCATGTCATTTTGACATCACCTGGCTTGTTACAGGTGCCGATATTAATCTTGTTAGTTTATATTCAACCAGAGATAGTCAAATGACCCTGCAAGTAGAAATTACTTTTTTTTTTCATTCCTCCCCCACAACTTTGGGGTAAAAGGTCAAGTGTTCATAAGAGAAATCTTGTTTTATCATTTAACCATGACTGAAAAGAACCAAGACTCCCTTACTTTGTTTTCAGTCTCTGGATCTGCTCCCTGAAGCATGTGAAGTCTTCAAGTAACTCATAATGCAAATATAATGTAATGACTGCCCACCTCAACAGCCCCAACATTGCTATAATTCAGGGTTTAAGCTACTGTATTATAAAATGAGACAAGAGATTGTGTTCACACGTCATGACATCCTTTAATTGGGCTTGTTTCATTCGGATTTAGATAATGCATGAATACAGCAACTGTAATTTGCAATCCACAGCATATAACACAGCATTTCAAATCAGTCCAATCGACTATGGTTTTTCAACACACTATGGTTAAAGCACAGGCTATCACCACATGGGAATTCAGCCAGGTTGTATTCATGCAAAATAATTAGGTTGGATACTGAATCCATTTTGCCTAGTACACTAAATAATCAGCTAACCAACAGGGCCGAGTTCTCATGATAAAAGCCACAAAAAGTTAAAACTAATTGCGTTATAATACCATATTGTCCAAATGCAACCGTTAGAGTTAACGATCGTGGTTAATAGGGTTAACACAGACAAAAAACCTTACAAAACCCCACAAAACAATCTTTATTAAGAAGGCTAATAACAGGGCGGTGCTAGGCGTCTTCTAGTGTCTTCTAATTCTTCTAGTGTCCTATTGAGATGCTGCCAATAAAAGTCCCGAACTACGCAGTTTCGGTTACCATTCGATTCAGACGCTTTGGATTCCGAACCCACCCTACAAGCGCTCCCATTGGTGGACAGGCGGGGTGACGTAAAAAACAGAATTCATCAGGCAGCTAAACGCTGCGTTTGACGTACTTTTCTCCGTATTGGCCTTTGCCCCACCTACCAGCTCTTGAATTGGCCAAGCTCCCCGTCTGTCTGTAAACCGCTCTCTCCTGCCCCCACCTCCCCGCTCTTACCGGAAACGAAACCACATTGACAGCTTTGCACATGCGCCGTGGCCATTCCACGTATTGGAACACATCGTCTCTCTTTAGCACTGCCTTTATCCCTGCTTTCGCCTTCTTGCTAGTGGCTGCGTGCCACGTCCATCAAGAGCTTACCAATAGCTGACTACGCCCCGCCTTTTGGCCGGCCAGGAAGAATTTTCCAATGAGCTTCTTTTCTGGGCTACCGGTTGATTTTGCTTAAGGCGGTAACTCAAGGGTAACTCAAGATGGCAGAGGTCGCGGGCGAACGAGTCGCCGCCGTCTTTTAAAGACGCTGCCTATGGCCCTGGCAAGATCGCAGCGCCAGTCAAGGGCCTCCTCTGTCCTCGCCTCAGATCTCCTCTGGTCGTTGTATGGAGCCGGTCTTAGGCCCAAAGCAGCGCCGCCTACCCTTGTCTTTCCCATCGCATTTCGTGGGCGATCAGGACCTGGCCAGGGTAACGGAGGAAACGTTTGGCGCCGTGCTGGCCCGAAGGACCTGTACGAATTGCTGGGAGTGCAAAGCAACGCTACTCAGGCCCAAATTAAGACCGCTTACTACAGACAGTCCTTTCGCTATCACCCGGATCGCAATGCGGGCAGCGTGGAGGCGGCCGATCGCTTCATCCACATCACTCAGGCCTACCAGGTGTTGGGCAGCCTCAGCCTGCGCAAGAAGTACGACCGCGGCCTCCTCACCCAGAAGGATATTTCAAACGCCAAGAAGCCCTCCGGCAAAAGTAAAGCAGCAGCAGCTGCTCAGACAGTGTCCAAGAAGAAGCCGGTTTACACCTCTGCCCCCCCTTCAGGCAAGCCCATCTTCAACTTCGATGAATTTTACCGAGCCCATTATGGCGAGCAGTTGGAACGGGACCGCCTTATGCGGCTAAAGCAGCAGGAATTGCAGAAGCGCAGAGAACTCATGAAGGAGGAGAAGTACAGACTCCTTGAAAGTTTTCTCCTCATGCTGTTTTTATCGGGCGTCATGATCCTACTCAGATATCAGTGAAGAGAAGAGAGAAGAAAGCGCTAACCTCGTATGCTGCCCTCTTGGGGAAGCTTTGGAAGCCGGTGAAACAGAAAAACAGTGCCAAGACATTTGTGAACTTTCTGCTGCAGGGCACTCAGCAGCTTTTGGGTTACATGAGCAGTCTCTTGGGGAACCTTCATCTAGTGCCTAGAGGACTTTACAGTTTTAGAAGGATTTGAAACAGGCATAGTTTTACGTAGTTAATTGTCCATGCTTAACAGCCTCGGGAGAAAGAATATAGGTGCTTGCCTGTGCAAAATATTATCACCAGATGCCACTTCTATAGCATGAAATTCTTCCTCTTTGAGTCAAGAGTAGAAGGATTTGAGGTGGTTTTTCTGTTCTTTTCACAGGGATTGAAATGTTGCTGGTTGGGCACAGGCATATTTATACTACTGTTGAGACTTCTTCTAGATTTGGGCCCAAGGCTGCTGCAGAATGTAAAAGTACAGAAGGAAATTTGAAGGTTATGAACAAATGTATCATTTTTGTTAGGCATTCAAATAGAGGGACAGTTTCTGGACAGTTTGACTTCTGGTATGAGAGCCAATCATGTCTTTATCCTAAATATAATTTAATTGGATAAACTGTTTGACCAGTGTGGGCTTTTTTGCAGATTGTATTGTATAGCTGTACTGTGATTTCCTTCCAAAACATTCAAGCCACACACAAACATACATTTATACACACACACTTTGTTTTAAAACTTCAAAAGCACAAAGCTTGATGATGCATACGTTATTGAGCTATGGCATCTTTTAAATTAACATTGGGGATGACTTACAATAGAGCCAAAATGTGCTTTTTAATTGGAGGTTGTGTTTTCTGCAGTAATCTTCCCAGGGCTTCCCTTCCCTCCCTCCCAAAACTGCATTTACATGGTAGTCGTTTAAACTATTTTATTTATCATGTTTCTTAACTGACCTACCCAAACAATTGGGTAATTGAATTATCAATTTCACATTGTGTATTAAATTATTAAATCAAATAATGGGACTGCATAATAGAATCCCAGAAACCAGAACATAAACAGAAGCCAAATTTAGTATATTGTACAAATACATCTAGTTTTTGTAAATACGTCTTCTCTTGCAGCCTTAGTCCTTCATAGGTGTAAACCCCATTTTTCTTTTTCCCTTTCTGTATGATTTTCATTCTAAGTCTCCCTAAGCTGTCTGCTGTCTGCTTCCAGTCTGGAGGACAGTGAAAGAGCGCCTGCCCTTTTTTCAATGTTTAGCTAATAGTCCCTCCCCCATAGCAATTCTCCTTTGTTTTCAAAAACTGGAATGTTGTTCCTAAACAGTACTATAGAGGGAGTCCTAGTACTGTACTGATCTACAACTGCTGGTGAAATCATTTAGATTCATAAGCTAGAGTGCTTTGTTCTTGAACTAGCTGGATTTAAGAAGAATGAATCCCCTTATAGGGATAGTGAGAGGAAATAAGTTTCTTGTGATTGATGATTGTCATAAAAGCAGCCATCAATCTGAAACTAGAAAAAAATGAGTCGTGAGAGAGAGAGAGATCTTCGTTGTACTTTGTAATTAGTTTAATTTATTTGAAGTGCCTTTAGATTGTTGCTCTGCAGGTAGATTTCCATTAGATGCCATTTCAGATTGTTGTTCCTGTTCATCCCTAGGATGTTTTAAGGATCACTTCAAATAAAGTTCCTTGGAAGATACAGAAGCGAGTTTAGACGTTGTAATAGTGGAGGAAAAAGGCCCTCTGAGGCAGTATTGCACAAGAGTATATGATAAATCATAAACCAGCGAATAGCAATTTGACTTGTCATATAACCAGCCTTCCCCGTTTAGGGGCGCTTTTCTAAAAGTGTACACACTTCATAGCTGAGCACCAAGCCCTGTGTTAAATTGAGCATGGCCACAGAGAATATAAGATGCCCATAATGGAAGCTTCCTAGCTTTTTTAATGTCTCTCCCCCCCCCCCCCGCCAAGATAATAATACTATTTCATCTGAGACCTCCTGTAAGATTTCCTGCAGAATGACAGTACACTGAAATATACCTGCTAGGGTCACCTAGGCATTCTGTGCAACCTTTCAAGGAATTCTACCCCCCCACCACCACCAATCTTGCATTGTGTGGCTTAGGTTCAGGTGAAACTGCATGGTGGTCGCTAGGGCTTTCTGGAGAAGCTTGCAGAATCTCTGTTGCCTTGCCTTTACAAGCGTATCTGGATGCTGCTGTTGCCAAGGCAACGGGTGGCCCATCAGCAAGTTGGAGAGCCTGGCTGGCCCTCTCCACCAATAGCAGAGCCTGACTGGCATCCCAGAGACAGCGGCTGCTGCCTGTAACCAAGGGCTACCCATTGGCAAATGGGAAGCAGATCTTTCTTTCTCTTGCTCAACCTAAGCAGATAGAGGGCTAAGATGACTCCCCTCCCCTTCTCTCCATCAGCAGTTTCTGAGCAGCCAGTACATGAGCAAAATAACCTGTCCCTTGAGATTTCTGTGAGGATGGGGATCCAGCCAACTTTACCAGCTACAATTTGAACAAGCTGTGCTTGATTTCTAATGTGGGAGAGCCCAGGAACTCAAAGCAAGGCTGAACTTTGGTTCTATTCTTCATTTGAATGGACTTGTGGGAACAGCCTGAATTAAAGGACTGACGTTTACATCTGATGTGCTATCAAGGCTTTCACAATAGAGACGTTGTGATCTGTGAGATACCCTGGTGTCACTTTGAACCTAGAGGTATGTGTTGGTGCAAGCCGTTCTTACCATGATGTCATATGCCAAGAATGAACAATATACCTGTCATATACCTAGCATAGTCCATGAACCACCCTCGACTTCTCCAGTTTTTTGAAATCTGCCCCTTATGAAATTGACTCTGAAACATGTATTCTATGTGGTTCAAAACACACTAATTTCTTGAATTCAGACATGTGACATTTCTGTCAATTGGCCAAAAGAAGACAACTACCCCAACGCCAAATGAATAAATTTATTAAGACCTGATATGAAACCTTAGAATTTGGCTATGGAATGTGATCAGGTCGTGGGGAGGGGCATCTTTTACATCAATTGTCTCTACCCCGACAACTTTCAGTTGTGTTGACTGGCAACCAGTTTATTTGGTATCACTGGCATAATTTCTTCCAATTGTGGATGAAATATAATTTGCTGCCACTACCCTCAAAATGATAACCTCAACTATGCTGAGTTGTTATGTTCTTTGTTATAAATTATTTTTATTTGTAGTATAGTATCTTAGAGATAGGAGTGGGGGTATTAACTATTGTGTCTCATTTTCTGAGAACTGTTTACAAACAAAATTTAATAAAGCTGCATGAATAATTTACTAAATTTGTCATAGCCATCCATTGCATTAAACTCTGGGCGGCTTACAAAATCCAAAAAACAATAAAAACAAGCACATAAATAGATGATCTGGACTAAAACCACCAGAATAATAAATACAATATTAATTTGTGGCCCCACCCCTACGTCAATGAACACAAACCCCATGACGGGAAGAGAGTCAGGTCTTAAGGGTTTTCTGGAATGCCAGGGAAGTGGGCACCTTTCTTATCTCTGGGGGTTGCTATTCTAAAATGGGGGCAGTGACAGAGAAAGCACATTTCCTTGGCCCCAGAAGTTTAGTGGTTTAATAGTAGGCACCTAGAGTGCATTTACTCTGACTACCAGGTGGTCAGAAACAATTGGAGGATAACCTTGGATAACCAGGCCATATACTGTATCATATATAAATAATAAGAATGCCCAAACTACTATAATTTAAGAATGATAATTTCTGCCTAAAATGTGAAATCTGCACTGATTTCCTCTGTTATCTGTTTGTTTGTTTTGTCTTGGCTCGCTATGGTATTCTCAGCAGTCTTTTCCAACACCAAAGTTTAAAAGCTTAAACATGTTTTCTATTGTGTTGCTTCAAAGTCCAACCTTCATACCAGTATTTGTAGGAAAGGAAGGAAAGCCACTGACTGAATTACTCTGATCTTTACAGATGGAGAGAGACCTTAGCATGTAAATATTTTTTCCCATCACCTTCACTGCTATCCTAACGGGTGCTAGTTTTCGACATTCTTTTGTGTTGATAGATGATCCTAAGAGCTTCAGTTCGATGTTTGATTGTCAGTTTGAAGGCTATTTGTTTTACCTGTTGTCATTATTTTGATCTTTCTTATATTTAAAACGTAGCCCCATTTTGGGGGGCTGCTCCTGGACTTTCATTACTTGAGTTTGCAGATCCTTTGCATTTTCTGCTATCAGCATATGTTTGTTCCTACTATTTTAAAACCACATCTTCCAATCCAGCCTCCCTCAATATATATTCAGCACAGAGATGGAATAAATAAGGAGAGAGTATGCAGCCCTGTCTCATTCCTTTGCTGACCTGATTCCTTTCATCATAACCATGGCTTCCTGCCCTTTGTACAGATTTCACATGAAGAGCCAATGAGATGTTTTGGATTCTCCCAGACCTTCCACAGCCTGACATAGTTGACACAACTGAGGGCGGTTTTATAACCAATTAAACACACATTGATTTCTTGCTGATATGGTTTAACTTTCCCGATTATTCAGTATGCATCAGCAATAATGTTTCTTGTTCTTAGTCTTTTCTAAAACCAGACTGAACATGTAATATCCCCCTTTCCATGTAGAGCACTAATCTGTGTTGGATTAATTTAGCATTATTTTGCTACCATATGACATTAAGAATGCCATACAATACTTTGCATACTCATATACTTTTCAAACTCCTTTCTTTGGTATCGGTATGTAAAGTGACTGTTTCCAAGTACTGTCATTGCTGTATTTTTCCTGACTATGAAATCAACATTGTTTCTTCTGTGATTTTTATGTCAGTGCTCAATTCACTCTATTTTAATTTGTTGATGGCTAGCAAGTTACTATTTATTCAAGTCATTTAATCTTTTACTGTATTGAACTTTCCATATTCCCTTTGTAATTCTGTCTTTGCAGGTTTGGATTTTCCTTTTCTGCATGGCAACTCAGCAAGAGATCTGGAAGGCTTTAATCTAGCTGTATCACAAACACCATTAGTACTCCAAAAGACTCTCAACTCTTCCCTTCCTTCTTTCCTTTCCTCCTTCTTTCCTTTCTTCCCTCCCTCCCTGCCATTTTAAAGGTTGCCCTATTCAAAACAATTTTGGGAAGCTTACATATTAAAAGTCATGAACAACAAAAGAAAAAAGTGCATGTCCTGAATAACACAGTATCGTCATCTTTTGATGATCCCATAATGCCTAGTAGGATGGAGTCTGGGAAGTGGAATGGAGCTGAGTATTTACTGGCCGGATGCCCTTCCTGATGCCAATGCAGAGGGTTTTTTTTCAGCAGATATATTCTCAGTGTGCTCAGAGAGAGAAATATCTGCCTCTACCTAGGATCGAACTCAGAGCCTCCTGATTGTGAGGCAAGAGCTCCACCTCTGCGCCACCGCATCACTCCTGAATAACAGTATAACACCACCAGCCCCCAATCAACGGGCTCATTATTATAATCATCTTAACCCCAGAACTAAAAGCAAAGCCAGCTTTTCAGGAAAGAATTTTTCAGGAAGTTTGAAGGAATTGTTATTTAACCAGACTGTGCATTTTTTTCCAAGATATTTTAATGAAAAACTCCATGGTACATGAATCATCAATAGTAAAAGTGGGAAGCTCAGAGTCCTTTTGGATTAGAGTGGTTTATAAGCCCTAGTAAATGAATAAATAATAAAGCCTTCTCTTTCTACTAGCAAACAAAGCGAAACATAGCCTGGAACATAATATTGAACGTGGGATGGATCTCCCTTCAAGACTATTCCCTAAAACTACTTGGACTCTTAAGAAATAACATCTCTATGGCTTCTGCCTTTATCTGTGTCTTATTATTATTGCTATTGGTTTGTGGTTATATCCAGTGGTTGTTAATTAAATGTGCATTTTATGTTTTATTAGTAGCAATATTCAAAATACTTCCCCTCCGCTTTCAAAAATGTCGCTGTTTATTCGACTTGTAGCACCTTGCCAATATTTTGTCTGGTGCTTCCCCTAAACAGCATGGCTGGCCGTGCCAAGGGAACTCTCTGCCAGCTGCTCCCATTCTATGCGCATGAGCCTTTGGCAATGCAGATTTCTGTGAGATTGAACATTCCTCGTCCATTTATCCTGGAGGGCTCCAGGCTGCTGGCCCAAGTCTGTCCAACTGATCCCAGTCTGTGTGGAATTAATACTGCTTAAAAATGCAAGCATCAGCCCCCTTGTATGTTGGCTCCTGGCCATGAAGGAAAAACTGAGACTAATGGAAAGCCACTGGAGTGGAGTATTCAAGGACAAGCTGGGCCAGCAAGACCCACTTTCAAATCTACCCACAACCCCGAGTGACTCTGGCCAGACACACATTCTGAGTCACAACTCACAGGACTGTTCTGAGGACAATATAAAGGGAATCTGTTGTTTAGGCTCTCCAAGGAAAGAGAAATACAATCCCCACAATGGCTGGGAAATTACTTAGGAAACTAGTTGCTTCAAGGCAAACGTTCTCAGATTACTGCTTCCTGATGTTTTTTAACTTCTAATTATTATTTTTTCAATACTGTGCTATCCTTTCCTTATTCTAGAAGATCATATTCCCCAATGTCCTCCTTTCTTCAATCCTCCTTGTATAGTTACTACTTCCGGGCTACAGAAAATAAAAAATCCATAATCAGATTCGGTGAAGATCTAGCACAGGGGTGTCAAACTCTATTTCACTGAGGGCTGCATCAGGGTTGTGTTTGACCTCAAGGGGCATCGCCAGCACGATGTCACTCGTGTCGAGGACACCTGTGGTTGCCCAGGTGCTCTGCCAGCGAAAATGGGCTCCCGAGTTCTGTTTCCGGCTGCAATAGCCTCGTGCAACCCTCAGCCAGTGAAAATGGAGCTCACAAGGGCCGCATGTGGCCCTCCCGAGCTCCATTTTTGCTGGCAGAGGCACCACAGGCCAGTCCTTCACTGTTTCCAGGGTGGCTCTGTGGGCCGGATCTAAGCATCCTGTGGGCTGGATCCGGCCCGCGGGCCTTGAATTTGACACCCCTGATCCAGCAGATGCATTCTCAAAACATAGTAAGCTTAGTCCTACCATTTCTTTTAGATTCTTATAGACTTTCACGAACATGTCATGTCCTTGACTTACAACCATTCATTTAGTGACCAAAGTTACACCAGCACTGAAAAATGATCTATGACCGGTTTACACATTTATGACCATTGCATTATCCCCATGGTCATGTGATCTAGAATTTGAGTGCTTGGCAACCTGTATGTATTTATGATGGTTGCAAATGGCCCCGGGGTCAGGTGATCACCATTGGCAATTGCTGTTTCCCACAAGCTGGCTTCCCACAAGCGAAGTCAATGGGGAAAGTTGGCTTTGCTTAAGAACCATGTACATTACATAAGTACTGCAGTGATTCGTTTAGCAACCATAGCAAAGAAGGTCATAAATGGGTGCAACTCACTTAACAACTGTCTTATTTAGCATGGAAATTCTGCTCTCCATTGTGGTTGTTAAGTCAAGGACTGCCTGTATATTTTCTGCTTTAATATCTTCTAGTTTTTCATATATATTTTTCAGATCTGATATATCTTCTATGCTTTTCAATTGACTGTGTCCCATCCTCTTTATGCTGGCCTACCACTCTAATAAAAACTTGATTTGATTTACTAAGCTTAGTGACAGGAATATGGGTTAGACTTGGGGAATGGTGTCTAGATTGTAAATCCAATCCAGTTGGTCTGTTTATACTTAGATATTAGGTGAACACAGATGACAGCTTCACTAACCAGTTATGTTGCCCAAATAGTATCTGAAATTTTGGGAACATTTCAATGCCATGCCACAATCAACATGGCAGACAGGATGCAAAAAAACTGAGCAATACATGACAAGTTATTTTTATAAGCATCAGAGATATTAAATACTATTGCCGCCAAACAGTATAAATGCCAGAGCAGCCCAATTTTCCAATTCTAGGCATGTCTTATTTTGTAGCAACTATCAAATGGCATCAGACAGAAAATAATAAATGGATGTCCATAGAACACCAAGGGGAGCAAGTGATATCATGTATGCCATTATATCATCCAACAGATCATGTGAATAATGTAATTTGCCTTTAATTCATATCATATGCCCAATAGCATCATTACTGGATTCAGACATTGTGCTAAGTCCGTACTTTGGAATATTTGCTTTTGTTTTACTGCAGTGTTTCTCAAGCTCAGTAACTTTAAGATATCCTGGAATTTCCCATCCACACAACTTAAGGTTGAGAAATATTAGTGTAGTGTATTGTGTGAACCCTATTTAAACACAGGGTTCTCTCCATGTTTAGCTCAAGCAGGAACTATTCATTCAATCTTTGGATGCTTGATTAGAATGCAAGACCCATATGCTTTCCCTGTTCACCACCAAGACTTTTCAATGCACTTTTTATTCCTCCTGATAAAATCCTGTCTCCCTGGATTTTAATCTTCAGGGCCTTTCTCCTCCTTTGTTTCCTCAGATCCTTAAGCACGCCTGAGAAGTTAACCATTACAAAGATCTACCTGATACTAGACTTCTAGAAAAAGACAAGGAAATTATGTCTTGAAACCCAACACAGTTGAGTTGAGAGGAGATTCATTAGTGTTTGTTACTCATGCCCATTGGGATCAATCGTGGCATTCTGTACTGAAATGTTTTCCTTAATGTGTGTGTATCTATGACTCAGCAACAAGGGAACTGAAGTCAATTCTACTTTTATCTTATCTGTCTGGCATAAAACTCATTCATCCCAATTCATCTACACAACGACCCTGCAGGATATGTTAGACCAAGAAAGACATTGGCATGCTCATCCACTGAATTCTGCTGAATGAGAATTCCAGCTGGATCTCCAGGATTAAATTCAATTTAAAACAACAGAGCTACCAAGATGATAAAGAGATAAACATACCATTCTCTATACTATTCTTTCTTATTAGAATTATTTATTCATTTCAGAGCTGTGAGAAAGTACAGTGGGTTTTTTTTTACTTTTGTACTTGTCAATTGCTGGGGTCTAAGGCTATAAATAATATTGTTGTATTAATAGTAACAATTAATAAGAATAAGCATGTCACTGTAATTATTTTTTCCTAATTGTTTTGCTCACATTTTTCTCAAGCTTTAAAGCAATCTTCTAGGGATAAGTCAATTATCACTGACTCCCTATTATACATGGCAGGTGCCAATTGGTAACTTATCTAGACCAATCTGTTGACATCATAAGTTGTTTTATTTAGAACATGGATATGGTATCTATCCTTTTTAACAGATCTTGCACGAAACTGAGCTCTTCCACAAATCCAGTCATTAGTGTTGATACAGTCCAAGTCATATGCTTATTTATTTCCGTTCAGGACCCTGGAGAAGCAGCCAAATTCAATGTGCTTTGGGGCACAAACAATATTTTTTTATTCAATCAGGGTCCATTCCCATCTTCCCTCCTACTTTCCCCCTTCAGCTGACCTGGTGCTCCGGCCAAATCTTAATTTGCAGCAATAGCCAGAAGATTGAGCTGCCTCCTGGGGGATTCTGTTGGTCTTAATCCCTTGGAATGAAACCTCCCCTGTAGCCTCCTGCCCGGCACCTGCGGAACTCTCAGCTGGATTTTCATATGATCAGCAGAGGGCACTGCTACTGTTCTTAAGTGGGCTGTTCTTTTCCCTGGAGGAAGGGTCTCCAACCTTGGCAACTTTAAGACTTGTGAATTTCAACTCCCAGAGTTCCTCAGTGAGACTTACTACTGGGGACTCCTGGGAGTTGACGTCACACGTTATAAATGTGCCAAGATTAAGAGACACTGATTTAGGGAGTGAACTTACCCAACAGCCCTTAACTTCAGCTTTATAAAGACATATCTGGGCCGCTAGATAACGAATAATTCATTTTCTGAGGGAAGTTTTTGTGACCCCGATACATGGTACCTAGTAGTAGGAGAGGGCAATACATAATAAGGAAAAGCCAAGTCATGTTATGCTTTCAACAAAGCTGGCAAAGGCTGCCCGCAGACTGGCATGCATGTTTCCAGAATGAATATGTGATGATCTGAATGTGCAACCCTACTGGTAAACATAGTAACTTTCTGAATTGGCATAAAACGCTAGACACTAGTAAAATAGCATCAAGTGGTTGGTAATTCAGCAAGTTATGGGAACCAACATACCGTAATCTTAAACCCTAATATGATTATTTTGTGCCTATCATGATATTTAACCAAAGGAAGTGTAAGGGAAGACCCAGTCTTGGAAATTCCTGCTGAGGAAACCCCAACATAAAGATAAAAGCAACATATATTCTGCCTTCCTGCGAAAACCATGGCCCCCCGAGGTGCCTTTCCCACATATAGAATAACAAGCTTTGAAAACGCTGCATACAGAAATGTAGTATTTAAATTTATTCCAAAGAGAATATATATATATATATATATATATATATATATATATATATATATATATATATATAAAGAAATATAAAT
>JANHFL010002743.1:33247-62241 GCA_032468155.1 Oxyrhabdium leporinum | reverse complement strand
ACACACAGAGGGGAGGGGAGAGAGGGAGGGAGGGAGGGAGAGAGAGAGAGAGAGGGAAAGAGAGACACTGCTTCTTTAATAGCACTTTTAAGGTATATTTGTTTCACTTTGGATGAAATGACTGCGTAGACTGGACACTTAGTGAACAAATTGCTTCATGCTTGTCATTAAAGACATAGTTTGTTCTTCTGAAATGAAGCATCCCTTTTGGTTGGTGTTTTTTTTTTCCTGTTCAAGATTAAATCTCTTGAGTGTGAAATACGTGGACTTCGATGCTGCATCCATGCTTGTCAGTGCATTCAACAAAGGCACTGAACATGCCAGGATATTGTTTTTTATTTTCTTCTCCACAAAAATTCCTGGTTGGCACTAAATGTTAGTGAATGCATTGGATTTGAAATGGCTCTGCTAAAACGAAGGACAGAGTCATTACAAAATTATGTGATTCTATTTCTAGAGCTTTTTCCTCTACGAGGGTCAAAATCCAGGTGACCGCTAGATGGTAGCAAAGGTATACAGAAAAGGATAGCGTTTTTTTCCGAGCTGTAACTATGTGGATTTCTGCAGTCCAGATTTGGTAGTCCTATTAAATTCCTACTGTGGTGTTTAGGAATAAGACGGAAGAAGAGAGTGCAAGATATTCCTTGTTATTCAGACAGAGATATTGAAGCTAATGGAACTAAATTAACAGGGTTTTTTTCTCAGCTATTTTTACTGTCTTTGTTTTGCACTCAGTCCTAGAGGTTGAACACAGTTTTAGCCCATATATAAGAATACACACACACACACACACACTTCAATACTGTTGAAAACAAAGTATTTATTTTTATATCTGCTGATCTGCTGTACAAGAATAGTGGAATGATTTTGACTTGGCTCTAAAGGTACCTCTCCTTGTTTGATAGGAAGATACATTTATCTCTCTGTTGTCAGCCAAAAGGGCATAACCAGTCTTAATTTTATTACTCAAGCAGAAAGCAGGAGTTGAGAGTCAGAGGATGTGTCCAAAATATGGAACGTCTTGCCATGTCACTCAAGCCATTGTCTTCTTCTGTGTTGTCATAAGAACTAACAGTGTCTTTTCTTCTGAAGGCCCATCTTTGCCTTTAAGGCTTGCAAAATGTACACGCAGCCACTGTCCTCGTCTTTCACTTGATAGATGCCTTGAATAAAACCAATCCCACCCCCAGCAGTGATCGTCCTTTCTTCTGAAGGTGTTCTTTTGATCTCTCCCCTTCAGGAGGTGGATGACGTAGTTTTGCTTGTTCAAACCCAGCTTCTACACTTACCATCCTCAAAGCAGCCTTCCTGTAAGCATTTCACCCTAAAGGCTAGGTAGGAAGGAATCTCCAGTTCACGAGCTAAACCGCACCTCAAAACCAATGACTATGACTTTTTTTTCCAGTTTTGTTCACATATGGAAGAGGGTTGAGGCATGGTTAACTAAATAAATATCCAATCTTTTCCTAATAGTGAGGTGGTGGAGTTGAAATCAACTCTTATTTTTTCCAGAATAAATTGGACATTGGGATTATTACGGGGAAAAAACACTGAGAGTCTAATTGATTTGGCAGGATAAAAATAAAATCAATCGATCAATCAGTATGATATAGAGAATGATATAGGTGAAAAGTGATGGAGAAAACCACAATTTATTAAATTTGTATGCTGCCCTATGCTTGGGTGGCTCACAACGATCAAATGAAAAAAATACAATAGGAAGGAAGGAAGGAAGGAAGGAAGGAAGGAAGGAAGGAAGGAAGGAAGGAAGGAAGGAAGGAAGGAAGGAAGGAAGTTATGTAGAAGATCTCTTGGCAATTTAATATCATAAAACCTGTTAGAGGGAATGCTGCTTTCCATTTAATGATAGCTAATGGGTTATTTATTTGGGACTGGCAGTGAAATGAACATAATCTGCACTGGACTACAGTGTTTATTTATTGATAAGGATATTTCGTCCACATTGGGCTAAGGGAAATAAAAATCACTTCCTTAGTTTCAAAATTGAAGATGTACTAAATTTGATCTTTCCAATCTTACTTCAGTAAGGTATTTGATACATTACTTTGGCTGTCACTGGAATTATTTTATATTTCTGGAGTCCTTCTGGGTAATTTGAAGTGATGATTCCCATTTATGACAAAGCTTTGCATGTTTATCTATTCTGGCTGACACTGTTTTTAAAAAGCCCAACTGCCTAACAACTTATATTTTAATAGCTATTCAAGTTATTAGTTTTACAAGTGTTTTCTCTTAATAAAGCCTCTCATATTTGTGAACTTTTATTTAAATATTTGTACACTTGTATTTAAATATACCTTTAAAGGTTCTGTGACATCTGATTTTTAAGCAAAGAGCAATAAGCAATTGCTGGTGGATAATTAAGTTCTGGTCAAGAATTTTGCTATTTTGCTATCCAAGGTAATATAATTTCACAGTAGAATGTAAAAATATCTAGTTCTTTAAGCTTCTCTGCACCGGACTCTCAAATAATTTAATCAGACCATGTTTGCAGGCCTCCTGCAGACAAAATGAGCTCAGAATATAAATTTGAAAGATAAGCTCAATATGAGCATATTTTATCCCTGTGGGCAAAGGAGGAAGGACTATGAGATGATTAACTTGGCCATTATGGTTTGGAGAAGTTAACCCTCTCTAAGCTTATAGGCTCCATTTAAAGACATTTTTATGCATTTTTAATATTCACAAAGATGCTTCCAAAACAGGTTTGAACGGCTACTGACATCCAAGCAACTAGCCCCATCTTCTTGAAGTCTGTTCTATTGCCTCACTGTAACAACATTCTACATTATTTGCAATCTTTTTAACATAAACATATTTTTGTACAAATATTATCCTAAAATACCTCTGCAAAAAGGCATTGTCCTATGACATTTCAAAGTGAAAACTGCCTTTGCAAAAATCACTCTGTTCCAGTCTACAAACCAGAAATTTATAGACGCAGATCAGATTGGTATCTTTAAAGACACGAATAAAAACTTATTCTTATAAAATCTGGATGGATAAATATGAAAAGGTACTAATCAGAAGATGAACTACTGTGATACCACTTGCGATCATTAGTTTATTCAGTTCAATTCCAAAATTAAGATTGTATGTCATTAGAAGGTACAAACATGAATTACAATTGTAGCATTTGTTTATGGGAAAAAAGATGCAACTGTCAGTCCCTACAGTTGTGATGTTTGATGATTCATATACTTAATATACTATTTTCCTAGATTGCTTTGAACACTGCTGTTCATTGCTGAAACCCAAGGAAGATACATTCTGGCTATGACTTATGAATATAAAAAGCAATCTAGAATTCTCAAAGTAGACAAAGTCTCCAGATTTTGATAAGAACTTGAACCTCGAACCTCCTGAATGCAAAGTAGATGTTTAGCCACTGAGCTACACAAAGCTGGACAAGCTAAGTCAAGGACTGTTGGAGATATCACTAATCTATATTCTTAATATGAGACCCACAACTTCTGTCTTCATTCATGTTGGTAATGTATGTCAGCCACAGTTGGAGAGTGATACTGGGACCACATTTATAAACTCTTGTTGTACAGTCGTTAAGTGCCTAACTCTTTGCGACCTCATGGACTATAGCAAGCCAAGCCCCCTGTTCTCCACTGTCTTCTGGAGTTTGTCCAAATTCATGTCCGTTGAGTTGATGACACTATCTAACCGTCTCATCCTCTGCTCTCCCCTTCTCCTTTTGCCTTCAATCTTTCCCAACATCAGGGTATTTCCCAATCTTCTCTTCTCATTAGGTGGCCAAATTATTTGAGCTTCATCTTCAACTTAAGATCTGCCTTTCCAAAGAACAGTCAGGGTTGACTTCTTTTTTTTCTAATTTGAATGACTTCCAGATCAAATTTGGTGACTAATCCAGCCCATCTCCCACTGAGTGCTGGGATAAGTGTTGATAATATATATCCATTGAATGCTATTGCATAACTTACTAAATGTCTTCAAAGGCCCCAAAGTCCACCCAGGTGCTCCCAGTCATACCAGAGTGGCATTTCTTCTATGAATGCCCAATAATATTGGAATAAAGAGAAAACCTGGATTCAAGTCATTGGGATTTTTTTGGGTTAGCCATATTTCTCTACTTAACCTACTTCTCCGAGCTATTCTGAGAATCACAAAATGGGGAAAATTGCATCTCCTCTTTTTAAAGCAGTGCATGTCACAGATGTGAGCGATAACTATGCGATAACTATGCCTCTTCTTTGATTTGCAAATAGAAAAGGGAAACAGCTTTGATAATAATAAGTCTTTCTTGATTCTGTCAACAGGTGCTCACTAAGACAGAAGCTTCATTTGCAACTTGTAAATGTAAAGCCTTGCGTGATATTTGCTAGTTGCAATTCTCTTTCAAGGCCAAGGAGGATGCCTCACTTTGATCACCCAGCATAACAAGCAAGGGCAAGTCATGAATTGTTGTTAGTAACTGTTCCGTCCACATTTCTTCACTCATCTTTGTTACTCAGCCTCTGGCGTTAATGAAGATCATTCCTTTCCTTTGGCAACTTTACCTTGGAACCGCCATGCCAAGCAGGAGCAGACTGCAATGTCATGGCAGTAAATATTATGGCCAATGCTTGGGTCCCTTTCTTTTTCAAATTCTCTTCACTCTGGAATGAAGCAGTCTATTTAAAAGACGCTTTGCTATTTTGAGAGCTCTCTCCTGTCTTCTCCCTTTTCTCTTGGCTCAGGTTAGTAATTGGACGGCAGACAGTGATGAATACACACCATAGTGCCAATTCCCATTTTATGAGCATCCAATTGCTAATTTATATTTTGCACTTTGTTGAGTCAGCATCAATCTCAATCAGTCATGCTCCAAAATTATGTTTGCAATATACAAGATGGCCTGAGTGCTCTATATTTACAGGTTCAACTTTTTCAGTGGTAAAGGTGTAGTGGAAAGCAAGAGACTCGTGTCCATTCCTGAATAACAGAGTAACAGAGTTGGAAGCAACCTTGGAGGTATACTAGTCCAGCCTGCTGCACAAGCAGGGAACCCTATACCAAGGGTGTCAAACTCACATCGTCGAGGTATTGGGACTTTTTTCTCCTTCGCTAAACCGGGCGTGGCATGGCCAGTGTGTGACACATGCCGGTTGCCAAGTGCCCAAATTTTGATCACGTGACTCTGAAGATGCTGAAATCATCGTAAGACTGAAGACCAGTTGTCATTTTTTTTTCCAGCACTGTTGTAACTTGGAACAGTCACTAAACAAATGGTTATAACTGGGCGACTGCTTGCTTATATTTTCCTTCCCCCAATACTGTCTGCATTTGCTCATCTGTCTCAGTTCCTATTTGAATCAAAACTGCAGGAGACTTTTACCATGGCAAGTTAGCTGCACTCTGAATTACTGAAGGCTTCTGAAATAATCTTTTTTTTTTGTTCAGGAAGAATACTATCCACGCTTACTGTATGGTTAAATGAAAATGCTACAAAAATGGACAGGAGTTGTTTTAAATAAAAATGTTAAGAGAGCCAAGGTAAAAGGGTTTTGCTAATATATATATATATATATATATATATCTCAATCCCTAAGGATCAGTTCTCGTGCAGAAAAGGTTACAGTGAAAGTAATTGAGAATATTAACTAATAATTGGTAACTGTAGCATTAATCAGCCACCTTTAATTGCTTTTTATCTCAAGCTGTCTTATCAAAGTCCATAAAGGGAAAGCTATTGAAAAAAATGAACCTGAAAAGGGAAGAAAGGGGGGGAGGAAGCATTGGTGTAACACAACCAAAGGTAATATTTATCCATTTATTAAAAGCTCTGATTTACATTTGGAGCAGGAATGCAAGAGTTTAATTTCTCAGTGACACAGGAATGATGTTAGTGGCTTTCATCATTGAACAAATGGGGAATAGCTTTACATGGGGACTGGTTTCATGCATAATATTAAACCATGCTGTCTTTAATCATGGCTTATTGAATAAACTACATTTTGCTGAATTCATAGAACATGCCAAACTACTTCCATCTAAACCATATAAATCACATAGGTTCACTTACACTAAAATCCAAATAATGGTAATAAGAATGCCATCATTATGCAATGCAGGAAATTCTTCTTGAGAACAGTGTCCAAGAATAGGAAGGTTAAAGATCAGGAAAACCTGAGCTGTTTGGAGATTTGGACATGTGGGCAAGGTTCTGGAAAGGCAAATCTGCAAGCAAAATCTCATTGGTGACCATGAAGGCAGCTAAGGAAGAAAATTGATACAAGCCAAATGGTGTTATAAGTACTATAGTAGCAGAATAGACTATATATATGTATGGATGTATATAAAATGGCAGCAGTGAAATAATATTGAAATAAGAGCTTGGGTGTTGGTGCAACAACAAGGAAGATGCAACCAGTGGTGAAAACTGGTTTAAAAGATTCAGTTCTGGTGTCAAATGCCATGATTCTTCTAAAACGTATGGAGATGTGGAGGTCTGGAGGTCTTCTAGTCCAACTCCCTGCTCAAGCAAGAGACCCGTTCAAATGGCTGTCCAATTTATTTTTGAAAGTCTCTAGTGATGGAGCACCCACAACTCTAGAAGGCAAGTTATTCCACTTCATAATTGCTCTCATTGTCAGAAAATTGGTGTCTGCAAATTTGGTGGGCCACTTACTCTGGTTGCTGGATTTGTAGCCAACAATACAGCCAAACTATGCTTGTAAGGAAACTCTGATTAACCAGAAGATAAGTCGAGGAAAAATAGGGAGGAAGCAGACTTTAGCTAAACACAAAGATAAATTTTTAAACTTTAAAGGCCTGTTGACAGAGGAAGAGTCTCCCCATTTACATAGAGCTTAATGCTGGATTTGCAAATTTCCCGCAATGCACAATTGGTGACTTGTAGTGCATATGTGACACTGAGAGTTTTGCTGAAATCCTTGGAAGTTTCCAGAAGTGAACTCATCTATTACTCCTAAGACCATAAAGTGAGAAAATGGTTAAAGACAGGATTGGATGGGAAGAGGCAGAAACATCTGCTCAGCTGAATCTTTCCATGTGTTAGATCTGTTACCACCAAATACATCCTCTGCAGAAAGTATTGAAATGCCCTGTGGGAAATACGTCTTCCTTATTTTATAATTCTCTTTTTGTAATTTTGAATTATCATTTATATTAATTGTAAGCTACTTTGAGAGGATTTTCAGCCTGAAAATTGTAAATTACACCCCCCCCCACCCCCGTTAGTATGTATTTGTGTCAGTCTTGACTTCTGCTGGCTACATAGACAAATCCATGCAATTTTCTTGGTAGTATTTTCAGAAGTGGTTGGCCTTGTCTTCTTCCTAGGGCTGAGAGAGGGGAATTGGCCCAAGGTCACATAGCTAACTTCATGTTTAAAGAAGGGCTAGGAACCATGTCCTCCCAGTTTCCACACTTGCTCTTTTAACTACTACACTAAACTAGCTCTCATATAACATTTACAAGTGATAGTTAATGCTGATTACATGAAATAGTAATGATGCTTTAAATAAAAACAACTTAGCTCCACCTGATTTCTTTGGAAGTATAGTTCCAGAAATACCACTTAACCCCTTTTCAAAAGGTGTGACATGCCTTTGCTAAACAGGACCTACAAGATCTTGTCCAGCAATTTGATGCTACAGATTTCAAGGCCAGCATTAACTCAGCTATAACAAGCTTGCTGTTTCAATTGCCTTTTGGTAGATCGCTTTGCTTTAGGGCAATATTAAGGTTATTTCTTCAGTGCAGTGTTTAAATGTCCATGCCACTAATTGGTTTGCCTGGATGCCCATGCTAGCACTCTAAGCTCCATGGAACATTCACTTTCAGCAGCTTGCTGTAAAATGTGTGGTGTGTGTGTCTGTGTACGCTTATGGAACCGTTTAATAGGCCTGTGGCATTGGCTGTTGTTTTGACAAGCCTTAAGGATGGAGCTGTCTGGGTCAAGGAGAAGAACAGGTGGCATTCTTCCTCATGATTATTGGGTTATACATTTGCAGTATACAGATCGCCTCAAATTATAGCCATATCCACAGCAGGCTTTCTTTTGGAGCACAACGACAAGACAGAATGCCAAGATTTAGACCTGCAATTTGGTAGGGTCTTTCAGAATTAACAGATCTAGAAAATCCTCTCCCTCCTTTTGGCTGTTGTATACGTAAGCGAAGATAGCTTGAGTTTTTGTATTATTCCAATTATAAACAAACCAAATAAGTTTAACCTTCCTGAATAATGGTTTGGTGGAAGCATAATCCTTCCATTTTTGCAAGTATGAGACAAGATTGACCAAATGGGAAAGTGATGTTTGGCCTTCCTGAGATCAAGTCCAGCAAATAATTCTATGACGTTAATACTTTACTGCTTCTGGAGTTCATTACAACATGATTTGGAGTTGGTTACTACTAAACTTTTCAAAATATGGAGAACAAATCTTTTATCAGTAATCCCCCAGAATGGTGGCAATATACCTAGGATTGCCAGATGGTGGAGACAAACAACAGGAAATAGTTGTCTCCATCCTGTTCTGCTCAGGAATGGACAATAAAAACCAAATGGAGATTAGAGGACACCAAGTGGTAAACTCCATCAATATAATCAATCCAACAAGAAAATGAGTAATTTCGAATTCTTTGCTCATGAGGTCTTTCTGCAAGGTGTTTGTTGGGAGAGGAGAAATTGTCATATATAGTCCTTCCATTTGGATTACTGTAATGCACTCTATATAGGGCTGCCCTTGAAGAGCATCCAGAAGCTTCAGCTGGCTCAAAATGGAACGGCCCTCAGAGTTTTGTGCAAGTCCAAGATCACACATGTGTCACTTCTTTTGTGGGAGTTGCATTGGTGCCCAGTTTGCTTCCAAGTGCAATTCAAGGTACTGGTTAATACCGTTAAAGCCCTATATGGCATGAGATCAGGTTGTTTGAGGGACTGCTCTTCCCAACGGCATCTACCCGGCCCACCAGAGCAGTAAGGCAGGGCATGTTGGATGTTGCAACTATCAAGGAAGCACATCTGGATTTTTAATGTTGTACACTACCTGGAGTCACTGTATGCGAGTTGGACAGCTGTATAAATTTGTTTAATAAATAATAAGTAAATATTTTTATATATTGAATCCTTTTCTAGCAATAATGTGATTTTATTTTTCTATCTCATCCTTATGGGTAAACGTTATGGTCTATGTTAGCTAAAAAATAGACCTCATCTGGCAACACCTTTTTTGAGTAACGCATTTTATTAGCAAGTATCAGATCGCAAAACCTACGGCTTTTAATAATATTTGTTAGTTGGAAAGAGGTTATTGAATACTTTTATGGTAAGAAATTGATTATTATTAGTGAATATTAATGATAATCCCTGATTATGCATCTTTCTTTGATTCACTTGGACATTATCTGAAGATTATTTCATAACTTGTCCGTAGTCTAATTGGGAGAAGAAAACAGAAAGAATCTTTTGAGCTTCAATTGATATTTTAGAGTTAAGTTAAATTATATATATCGTTATATGTTATATAACGATAAGTTATATGCTTGCATTCGTAGCATAGACTATCAAATTTTGCCTCTGTAGTCCCATTAATCTACACAATATTTCACATCTAGCAAGAGGATTCGGGGAAGAAGATGGGAAGAGTCAGTCTCTAACTAGACACTAACTAGACTGAAGGAGTAATGATTTTCTTATTTGACAACATAACAATTCTGTCTCATAAAATGACCAAAAGATGCATCAAGTTAGTACCTTAAGAAATATCTTAGAATTTCAAAGCAATAATCCAGAAAGGAAGACTATTTGTCTGCATACCTAGATTTTGAAACTCAAGTGCCCACCCCAAGTAACTATTTTTAAAATTAATCCATCATCTAAGCAGTCATTTTGTTCTCATTTTCCAACAAGAGAATGCAATGAGAATGTGAAGGGGTACTTTTTATCTTGTTCTTTTCTATTAGCATCTCAACCAACATTGAGTAGGTCTTTTTAATCCAGTACCACATAGTTGTGCTGGGATCACAATCCTTAAATTTGTCACCAACTTCTGATCTTTCTAACCCCAGGACATCCAAAGGTTATGAAGTTGAAAAAAAAATTAAAGGATTAATATTCCTTTTTTTTTTTTTTAAAAAGAGCTGATTTGAGATTGTTGGATGGATTTTTTAAATATACAAAGCAGACAGGAACATTTATCTGGACTTGGAATTCTGATAGCGATGAAGCGCAGTAAAGAGGCTTAATTTATTGTTCATTTCATAACTGCTTAACTGGTAAGATGTTATTGGCGCCTTATCTTTTAAATCCCAAAATTATTTTCAAAAGACCCTGTGCCATAAACAAGTAAAAATATCCTAATTCTTTTTTCTTTTGTTTGTACTCACTCCAACTAAGAAAGGAAAGCAGGATTTCTCTTGGTTGAAGCTCTTAAGTCACTTAGATATTTCGTAATTAGACTCTTCGAAGCTTTTTGACTGCTTTTTGCTTTATCTGAGGACAAGGGAAGAGAAAAGGGGAAAATATCATTCAAGGCTGGAAATAAATCTTGACTTTCCTGTGGCAAGGAAATGCTCTTGGAATTGAACAAAGCACCATTAGCAATGCGGAGGATCACAACACTTCAGGTCATTGGCATGAAATGGTGGTATGTATAAATATATAGTTATTTATGGTGAGGATACAATTGATTGCGTAAGTACAGTATTGTGCTCAGGAGTGGTGCTGACCTGTCACATAGTAAAGGAGTAGCAAGCTCCATAATTCATTACCAGTTGGAAATAGAACATCATTGGAGAGATAAGGATAACAATGACTTTCTATCCCGTGATAAATTACCAGCAGCTGCATTATTTTCCCTCACTTATATATGGCTGTCTTTATTGAATTTAGCTTGAGATAAATAAATGAACTGTCCAAAGCCTGGCTAATAATACTTCCCGGGGACCCGTTTGGGGGGTAGCTGAAGTGTTGGCTGATAAGATCTTTACCTTTTTGCAGCAAGGAGGGGCCTAACATTTGCTTCTGACAAGAGACCGATGTCACTTTATCTGTTTCATTTGAGAGGCCATCAAGGCCAGCCTTCTTTCTAAAAAAAAAAATGGAACACGAGAGATTGGCTCTTAAAGAGAACCTTTGAAGAAGTCTTGATTCTCTTCTTGAATTGAGATTATACGTCTTGGCTGTAAATATAAAGTGGCCCCTGATTTACAGTTATTCTTAATACTTTCTATTATCTTCACCAGCTATCGATTGTCTGGCTTTTGAGTCTCTCGGCCAGAGAACTTTAAAGTGCAGAATGATTGCTACGGTCTTATATGAGTCAAACAAAAAGTTAATCTACAGTATTTCTTCAAGGTATAGTCCAGATAACCCCCAATCTCATAAAGAATCTTGACTTTATCATGTTTTGTGTGAAGTTAGTCAACACTTTACATTCCTAAAGTATGAATTTTGCAATTCTCCCATTTTTCTAACAGTTGAGCTCCAAAAATGAATTTTGACACAATTCCAAGAGCATTAAAAATTCCTTTATTTAAACAAGTTCCTTCTGTATCTTTGGGGATATACTGATCCAGAGGGAGCTGCAACAGAGTATAGCAAGTCGAGCTTTTGCTGTGGGGTATTCAGATAAATAATATTAATGTCAAAATGTAAAGTAATTGATCATTTTTCCATTTCTTCTCCCCTCCCCTCTCCCCTGCAAAGTCAAGCAAGAATTCTAAGTAGCTTAAGGCCATATGAAAATATATGACACAATGTAGATTTATTTAATATTATTTTAGCAAGAACTATCTTGTGGTGAAAGTCTGTAGAGATTCTCAGTCATCCAGGTCATGGTTGTCCCAAAGGTGTTTTCCAAGAGGCAACTGGACTTTCATGTTTTTTCTTTGAAGACATTTTGCTTCTCATCCAATAAGCTTCTTCGGTTCTGACTGGATGATGGAGGATGGAAGGGTTTATACTCCTTGCAGACAACTGGTCATTTGCGTTCTTTTAGAGGGTTGTTGAAGCCCTTGGAGGTTTATCTGTGTCCTCAGGGTCACCTGAGTGGTGCTCCTGGTTCCTGTAGTCTGCAATTTTTCCTCTGGAAATCCATTCCTACTCCCACACCATTCCAAGGGTGTTTATCCCAAATTGTGTAGCTAAAAGTCTGTAGAGATTCTCAGTCATCCAGCTCATGGTTTTCCCAAAGGGGCTTTTTCAGGAGACAACTGGACTTCCTTGTTTTTTCTTTGAAGGCATTTCGCTTCTTGTGCAACGTCTTCAAAGAAAAAACAAGAAAGTCCAGTTGCCTCCAGAAAAGCACCTTTGGGACAGCCATGACCTGGATGATTGAGAATCTCTACAGACTTTGTGATATGGACTGCGTTGCAATCAGACCAAAAGAAAATGTACTTAAGTTGTGCGCACAAGCACACAAGTTGTGAGAAGAGTAGTGTGGCCCTAGAGGTGCATAAAGGCCACAGGTAAAAAGACCCCAATGACCTCTTGAGAAGCAACGATAATAAATGGTTAAATGATGTGTCACCCATAGAAGTGTAAAATACGATGAAATAAAGCAACCATACAGAGGAATGAAAAGATTAAGAAAGTAACAGAGCATAAATTCTAAAAACAGTGATTCCGTTTATGTTATTCTGTAAATGTTTTTGCCACACCACTGAGCGAACCTAACATCCATAATTTCAAGATGACGTCAAATCTATTGGGAGGTTGTCAGGGTGAGTAAAGTTGCTTTAAACTTTATTTTGAATAGAATAGAATAGAATTCTTTATTGGCCGTGTGATTGGAAACACAAGGAATTTGTCTTTGGTGCATATGCTCTCAGTGTACATGAAGAAAAAATAAAATACATTCATCAAGAATCATAAGATACAACACTTAGTGATAGTCATAGTTTACTAATAAGCAATCAAATCATACTAGGAAATAAATAAAACAATATAAATTGTAAAGATACAAGCAACATGGTTATAGTCATAAGTGCGAAGAGATAGGTACTAGGAAGGATGAGAAGAATAATAGTAATACAGTCTTAGTAAATAATTTGACAGTGTTGTGGGAATTAGTTGTTTAGCAGAGTGATGGCATTCGGCAACTGTCCTTGTGTCTAGTTGTTCTGGTGTGCAGTTCCCTATAGTGTCGTTTTGAGGGTAGAAATTGAAACAATTTATGTCCAGGTTGTGAGGGGTCTGTAGATATTTTCACAGCCCTCTTTTTTGACTCGTGCAGTATACATATATATGTATATGCGTATATATGTATATATCTATACATACATAGTATATACATATACGGTACATATGTATGTATGTATGTGTGTGTGTATAGTACACACACACAAATATATATATGCAGTATATATTAAATCAGGAGGGCATGACTGAACGTTAGACCCTCCTGACCCTCCTCAGAGTCATGTATTTGAAATGGGTGCCCATACGGACCAAATCAAAGCCAAATCAAATCCAAATTTAATCAAAATGTATCTCCAAAAAGCCAAGATGATGTGTGATTTTGCAATGGAAGAAGCGCCAATCCTTTTTATGTGTCACATACGAAAATGGGGCGGGACTTCAATCAGTTAGGCACAACCGCCATCTTGAACATTTTGGAACACTCCCTCCTCTCCATGTACCAGCACTGAAGATCTCTATATGTTGAAGAACTATCAACTTCAAAATTCATGATCCAGTTGGAGCTTGTAAAAGAATTGTAGGGTGGCTTCAAGTTGGCCTTTGTGTTCACAAATGTTCAAAGAACTAGAAGCATTTGCTCATTTACAGTATTGATATACTGCTGATTCTCCTTGGATTTCTGGGGGTTCACAAAATTGAACAAAATCCATTCAAACAATGAAAATCGGTAACACAACTGCATAAACCATCTCAGCATCTGTATTGATTATCACATGCAATCATTAAGAATTGAAAATTAATTAACTCTACTAAGGGCTCTACAGAAAAGCTCTGCTTTGAATTTCTACAGGAAGGTGCCAGTTGCTTCTCTAGGGACAAATTGTTCCATGGAGACGGAGCATCAAATGAAAAACTCTGAATTTTTTTTTGTGCCTCCCATATTACTTGAGAAGGAGAGAATCTCAATTTCTCAACTTGTGACCAATACAGCATGTAGGTTGGTTCTATGCCATGGAGGTAGTCCTAGAAGTAACTCAATGCTGAGCCATTTAAAGTCACTACAGGTAGCTCTTGACTTATGACCACAATTGAGCCCAAAATTTATGTTGACATTTGAGACATTTGTTAAGTAAATTCTGTCCCATTTTACGATCTTTCTTGCCACATTTGTTAAGTGAATCACTGCAGTTGTTAAATTAGTAGAACAGTTGTTAAATGAATCTGGCTTCCCCTTTGACTTTGCTTGTCAGAAGGTCGTAAAAGGTGATCACGGGATCCTAGGAGACGGTAACCATCATAAATATCAATCAGTTGTCAAACAGCTGAGTTTTGATCATGTGACCATGGGATGCTGCAATGGTCATAAGTGTGAAAAACAGCCATAAGTCACTTTTTTTCAGTACTGTTGTAACTTTGAACAATCAGTAAATGAACTGTGGTAAACCAAGGACTATATGTACTTTACATATTATACTCACTAGCCTGTCAAAAGCCTATGCAATGACTGTGGAGCAGGTCAGGATAACACTAATGCAGATGGATAGCTGTTTCTGCATCAGCATCAACTTCTGGATGTCCTTCAAAGGCAGCCCATCCAGAGCACATTGTTGTAATCGAATAGTTAAAATTGTGTCTAAAGGTAATCTTTGACTTACAACCACAATTGTGACAAGAAAATTTGTTATTAAGCCATGCTGAATGAATGTTAATGTTAACTGAAACACCTGATATTTTAAAAATTCTTTTCGGCCAGGGTCATTAAGTGAATCACTGTGGTCATTAAGCAATACATCACATGACCTGACTTGTGGCCTTCCCTGCTGGCTTCCCCACTGACTTTGCTTGTTGGAAGTCTGCTGGGAAGATCCCAAGTGGCAATCACATGCATGAAGAATGCTACGACTGCATGACTGCAGGGGTGTTGTGACGGTCATAGGTGCAAGGAACAGTCAAAAGTCAGTTTTTTCAGTATTGTTGTAACTTCAAATAATTACTAAACAAATGGTCGTAAGTCGAGGACTACCTGTGTACCTTCAGGAGATAAGGTAGCCCGTGATTCCTGGACAATCGTGGAAGGAAAAGAGGGATTGGTGTCTCAGCAGATGGCCCACCTGTGATCTCCTTCCACAAACCCATCCTCTATTTCCCAGAATCTAAATCAGGGGTGTCCAACCTTGGCAACTTTAAGACCTGCGGACTTCAATTCCCAGAATTCCCCAGCCATCCATCTAGTAGATCTAGATCACATTGAGGCAAAGTTTGCATAAATGCTTACCCAATTCAGTTGAACATATAATGACGGTATATGTTGAGGAATTTTAACTTTTAAATTTGTTTTTCGTGGTTCATGTTATGCATAACACCGGTCAGTGTGATTTAATTATGGTTTGTTAGGTAGTATCAAGTCAGAAAATGGGTTACTCTTTTCAAGCATTGCTGGGACTGATATCACCAAAGCCAACCGCTACAGAACTCTTTCTTCTCTTTTCCTTAGAAAGTTAGGAGATACTCAGCCAAATCATGATTTGTTTTGATCATAATTTACTGAATAAGCTACAACTGACATCCTGCATACTCAGCTGTAAACTGGTATACAAACCATAATTATAACAAATACAAGTAAGCAAACCACATTATTGGGTTAGGAACAATTCTAAATCTACTTTCTACATAATGTTGGGACAAGGGGAGGGAAGCTTCCCCACTCTATTCCTGGCATTTCATTAGTTGTCGCTTCTCTGTGTTTGGGGAAACGTACAGAGTAATAACCATGCATCATGCTTTAAACATCCCTCATGTTATAGGGTGAGAGAGGAGGAGAGGTGGGTTTGTTTTCTGCTTTTTCCAACTCCAGGGAGGGTTTAGATCAGGTGTGTCAAACTGCGTTTCTTCGAGGGTCGGATTGGCATTGTAGTTCTCTTCCGTGTGCTGGCCGGGCCGGGGGGGCGGGGGAGACAGGACGGATGCCTCCTTCAGCACTCTGCCAGCCAAAATGGGGCATGGAGGGGTCACACACGGCCCCCACGCACCCCGTTTTCGGCTTGGATAGCCTCCTGCAACACTCTACCAGCCAAAGTGGGGCATGCCCCCCCATTTTGGGCTTTGGCTGGCAGAGGGCTGCAGGAGGCCATGCTGCAGGAGGCTGTCCAGGCTGAAAACAGGGTGTGGGGGGCCCACGCACAGCCCCTTGCACTCCGTTTTGGCTGCCAGAGGCACAGCGGGCTGGTCCTTTACTATTTCCAGACTGGCCCCATGGGCCCGATTTAAGCACCCCGTGGGCCAGATCTGTCCTCTAGATCTTACGTTTGACACCCCAGTTTAGACCCCAAGAGGTGTCTCCCAAATATCATGCACAGATAGTCCTCAATTTATGACCACAATTCAGCCCAAAATTTCCACTGCTGAGCAAGACAGTTAAGTGAATTCTGCCCCATTTTATGACTTTTTTTGGCACGGTTGTTAAGTGAATTATGCAGTTGTTAAGGGAGTCTGGCTTCCCCCATCAACTACTTGTGGGAAGCCAACTGAGAAGGTTACCGATGGTGACCACATGACCCCAGGACAGTGCAATGATCATAAATACATGCTGCTTTTCAAGAGCCTAAATTTTGATCGTGTGATCGTGGGGATGCAGCAATGGTTGTTAAGCGTGAAAACTGGTATTGTCACTTTTTTTTTCAGTGTGTTGTACCTTCAAATAGACATTAAATAAATGGTGATAAGTCGAGGACTACCTATACTGTACTCAAGCTGAAATCTGTAATTGAAACACATTGTCTCAGCTCACTAAAATTACATAGAATATAGAATAACAGAGTTGGAGGGGACCTAGGAGGTCTTCTAGTCCAACCTCCTGCTTAGGCAGGAAACCCTATACCATTTCAAACAAATGGTTGTCCAATCTCTTCTTAAAAACTTCCAGTGTTGGAACATTCACAATCTCCAGAGGCAAGTTGTTCCACTGATTAATTGTTCTAATTGTCAGGAAATTTCTCCTTAGTTCTAGGTTGTTTCTCTCCTTGATTAGTTTCCACCCATTGCTTCTTGTCCTGCCCTCAGGTGACTTGGAGAACAGGTTGACCCCCTTTTTTTTGTGGCAGTCCCTGAGATATTGGAAGACTGTTATCACGTCACCCCTAGTCCTTCTTTTCTCTTTCATATCTCTCATTCACATATTGCATTACAGGGGAAAAAATACTTCACTGTCTAAAGTAGTGTTTCTCAGTCTCAGTAACTTTTAAGCTGTGTGGACTTCAATTCCTAGAATTTCCCAGCCAGCATACCTGGCTGGGGAATTTTGGGAGTTGAAGCCCACACAGCTTAAAGTTGCTAAAATTGAAAAATACTATTCCAGAGTAAAGAAACACCTTCCGCATAAAGTTGCTGAGCCCTCACTCTGCATGTTTCTCCATCTATTCATCCTTCCAGTTGTACCCAGGAAGCAGGGGGTAAAAGGTAGTAGGGAAAGGGGATCTACATGTTTTCAGTAAAATGAAATTTGATAAAATCAACTGTGATCTTAAACTAGGCCTAGCCATTATGAATAAGACAAAATTTCTTTACAACTAACTACAAGTAGTCCTTGATGTACAACCACATTTGAGCTCAAAATTTATGTTGTTAAGTGAGACATTTCTCAAATGAGCTTTGTCCCATTTTACGACATTTCTTGCCTTAGTTGGTAAGTGAATCAGTGCAGTTGTTAAGTTCGTAACACGGTTGTTAAGTGAATCTGGCTTCCCCATTGGTTTTGCTTGTCAGAAGGTCACAAAAGATGATCACATGACCCCAGGACATTGCAACCGTCATAAATATGAGTCAGTTGCCAAGTGTCTGAATTTTGATCATGTGACCATGGGAATGCTGCAAAGGTTGTAAGCGTGAAAAATAACCATAAGTCACTTTTTTCAGTGCCGTTGTAACTTTGAATGGTCACTAAGTGAACTGTTGTAAGTCAAGGACTACCTGTGTTATCAACCAGTCTGCTCTGGAATCCTACCTTTTGCAAGGTAAGCTTAGTTTAAAGGGAGGCAGGCTGTTGCTGCTGGACAACTTGCCATGACCAACTCGCTATGGGACAACTTGTTGTGGGACAACTGAACAATTCTGTTCAATTATTTAAAATAAAAATATTTTAATTTTTGCCATTCACATTTCATTCTCTCCCTCCTTTTGCATCCTTTTAAAAAATGATTCTATTCCACCATTTCTTTGATAGTTGTGCAACTCTTGTCCTGCAGTGAGCTGTCCTGCAGTAAGATGGCCATGGTGAGTTGGCCATGGCGAGTTGGCCGTGGCAAATTGTCATAGACCCACCATGAATGAAGCCCTTTTGCTTAAAGATGCTCTCAGACCTGCGAAAGTCCAGACCACTAACAAATGTATTGCCCTTTATTGACCATCTAGAACAGAGTTTCTCAACTTTGGCAACTTTTAGATGGGTGGACTTCAACTCCCAGAATCCCCTAACCAGCAATCAATGTTGAGAAACACCCATCTAGATTAAAGCAGCCCAGACCCAATAGTCCTACCTTTGCCTCTACTCTGGGGGAAGGGGGGGGCTAGGGGGAAGAAAGGAAGACACCAACTGTTGCTCACCCAAGCGCTGCTGCTTGTCATGACAGGTTTCCCGTAGCTCCTGCAACTCCTGGTATTTGATAGCGAGGGAAGCTTTGCCATTCTCTAGCCGAGGCTGCAAGCCCAAATTTTGCTTGGCGAGGTTATAGTTGGAAGCTAGGTGCACCTCCCGCTCCAGTTGCAGGTTCTGGAACTGAAAAGACACATATTTAATGAGAGTCTGGGCCAGGCTGAAAGGTCTGTTCAGCTTGTCCGAGTTTCTTTGGGTTCTGCGTGGCTATCCTGAGCTTACATGACAGGATTTTCCCATGAATGCATGGAGAAGAAGATTTGGACTTCTCACCCAAACAGGCACTTTCCCTGCTAAAAACAATGTGCATGCTTGGCAAACACCCCCCCCCCCACACCTTTCCAATCTAGTTTGATACTTTTGCTGTTTTTTCCCAAGTTGCTGTTCTACAGATCTTTAGATCCTGGCTTCCTTCTGTATCTGGCAGCTTATCATCCTCATTTGAGTTACTTTTTTTTTGCTAATCTTTGCTTTGCTGTCTGCACTCTTGTCTGAGTTGTCTGTTTATCAAGCTATAGATTTATGCACTATGCCTAGTGATGGTTTTGCTAGCATCCTCACCACTTCCTGCACTACCACCATCATTTGAGATTTAAAATATATTTGAGCCAGCGCTGTACAGATACAGTATTTAACAATACAATCTGAAGATACAAATTACATTTTTGTTACTAAAGTGATTTGGGCTGATTCGGTACAAAACAGTAGAAGAAGCAGCTTGGAAGCACCCACAGATCTTGGAGCGATATATTCATACAACCTGCTGAAGCAGGTCATAGAAAGTCTGCCTGGATGCAGCATACAAAGTTTGATAATGTAAACCCAATGAATTGTGTGGTTAATTAATGGTTTGTTGCTCAAACCAGACAGTGGATTAACTTGGTAACCAAGTTTCAAAAAATTAATGTGAATGGACCTATCAAGCTGGTCTCAATGGATGCCTAAAATAAGTCTAATTATTCAGCAGCTGCTACTGCTGCCACCAATATAAAGCAGGCCTAAAGAATGTTGTGCTCAGAAGTCATGGATTTTAATCTCCACGAAATGGCCACTTTAGGCGAGAGACCAACTTTCAGTCTTCTACAGTCAGGAGCTAAAATTCTTACTTATCTTAGAAGGATGTTGTACCTATGAGTAGAAAAAAATAACTCTAAAAGGGGTTAGATGAGAGAACCACTCATACAACTTGCTGAAGACATTTAAAATCCTGGTGGTTGCATGGGCATAGCTTGCAAGTTTAGTTTAATTTTAATCTTGGTTAGGTATTTTCTGTGAGATCTAATGTATTGTGCAAATCCATAAAATAAGTGTTAAGTGTGCTGTATGGATGCAATCAGTGGGCATTATGTCACACTTTCATTCTGGGAGTTCAACTAATACTCCATATTAAAGATGTGAAGGGAAGTTTTTTTTTCCCCTGCTAAATTCAAACATTTGAGGTTGGAGCCAGATTTTCCCGATTATTAAAGTTTTTAGAATTTTTCAAACACAACACTTTTACAGTTGTATAAGCCAATTGAATGTACACATTAATTTATAGATCTAGTCATGTTCATATTCTTTGACAGGGCCCCGTTTTTTTAAAAAGTTGTATATGCTTTTTTATCACAAAACAATGTACAGGTTGCAAAATGGTATTTATTAGCTTTATCTTTTCCCCATTAATCAGCTGATTGAAAAATAAGTATTGTCAGTTCTTAGCTGTCACAATGTGGCAGTATCTTCCCACTGTCAGATGCTCTTTAGGCCTCCCCTAATAACACGGGCCCTTTAGAAGTTACTCTGGTCTACATTTGTTCCTTCTTAACTAGCTAACTCCAAACCCTCTTCATGAAGGAAAGTATCTCAGGAGCATGGCCAGCTATTCTCTGTCACCAATTGGCATTCAATCACTAAATGTGGTTTACTGTTTCTGGCTACAGCAAGCATAGAGCTACTGAGAAGCTGCCAAAAGGTTATTTTTCTAGAGCTACTGCCCTTATGAAACCTCTGAGCAAACCAGAATAAAAACAGAATAACAGAATTGGAAGGGACCTTGGAGGTCTTCTAGTCCAACCCCCTGCTCTAGCAGGAAATTTTATACCATTTCAGACAAATGGTTCTCCAATTTCTTCTTAAAAACCTCCAGTGTTGGAGCACCCTCAACTTCTGGAGGCAAGTTGTTCTACTGATTAATCGTTCTAACTGTCAGGAAATTTCTCCTTATTTCTATGTTGGTTGTCTCCATGATTATTTTCCATCCATTGCTTCTTGTCCTGCTTTCAGGTGCTTTGGAGAATATGTAAACACCCCACCCCCCTCAATTATGCATTAGATATTTTAGGGGAGTACAACTCTTTAAGATAAAGTTACTATTTACTGACTTGGTAAATATTTACTGACTATTTACTGATGGTAAACCAAACTGTAAGTACTCTATGGGAGTCTTGAAACTATGAAAAATTGTCCTGAACTTAAAAGGTAACATTTTGGGATAGTCTTCTAATATTTGTGGTTTATCTTGTGCTTCACTTGAGTTCGTATTTGGGGAAGACAAATGTATTTATTGGACCATCTTAGTTAGAATTATGAGGGCCATTGGGGATGGTAAACTATGGGGAAAGGACTTGATTATCTTGATGGGCAATTTTTCAGAGGGCACTGGGCTCCTTGTGTGATCTAGCAACTCAATACCCCTGTTCACACAATACGCTGTCTTGGTAACTGAATTAACCCACCCTGTTTTGAATAGGAAACTGAACCATAACTCTCCAAACAGGTTGGGTTCACACAACATTCTAAGCAACAAAAGACCAACCAAGATTAAAATTAACCACAATTAGCACAATGATTGAGAGTAGCCGCTAGGTCTTCTAATTGACCCGGTTAAGGATTTTGTATAAAGGCGGTCGGCATTGCCTCGAGAGTACACCAAGGGCAGGAAGCTGCGAGTACCCAGCTCATCTGAACTGACAAAGATATTGCAAAAGTGAGGCTGTTTTTCTGGCCATTGTTGGAAAGGAGGCAGAGAAGGTGCCTTTCTAAAATCAACAGCCTCAACGTCTCCTTGTGAGGATGGATGACAACATGTGTGACGTTGCAACTGTGAGACTAGGAGCAGATTCCAATGAAGGTCTGGGGGGGCCACAAAAAGGGGTGGGGAATTCCTGCAATGGGGGGGAGCAAGGAGGAAGTTAGCTGGATGCCAAATAAATAAGGGAAAGAAGGGGGGAGGTTTTGCTTTGTTTCCACGCCTGTCGAAAGGCAAAAATCATACGCCATTTATGATGAAAATGCCTGACATGGTGTGGCACTTAATTCGGCAACCTTTCTCTGTTACCCAGCACAAGACATGTTGCCTGCCTGGCTAGACACAGTCAACACCCCCCACCCCCCACCCCCGCCCGTGTTTACATGGCTGATTCAATGAGGCTTTGCTGGATCTCAGAAAAGAAATCCCTTTCTTTTCAGCACAGAGAAACAAAACAGGGGTCCGTGGTCACTATTGTGGCTGATTTTTGCCAGAGAAAAAGAGGGAAGGGAGGGTCTGGTCCAGGATGGGTCTATCCTGCCAAGACAAAAGCACAGAGGCCTTGGGAGCATCCCCCCCCCACCAAACCATCACACCCACACCCTCCTTGGATGACTCCATCTCCAGGACCCCAAACAAATGGAGGCTTCTTCTCGGCATTTCTTCTGGCATAATAAACGGGGTGTATTTCAAAGAGTGTTTGGGTGGGTGGGGGGAGACTGCTTTTCAGGGAAAGGAGGGGAGCTGAGTGACAGGTGGGTGGAGAAGACCAAAATCTGACAACAGTCCACAAAGGGGCCTATAGCATCTCTGGGGGCTGGAGAGGTGGAACCAGAGTAGCAGAACACCTTGGTTCAAACTGGATCCCAGGGGCAGCTTTTAGAGGTGGGACAGGGAGATACGGCGTGTCTTGTGATCCCTGGAGCTAGGAGAATGGCATGAGAAGGGGGTAGCTCTTCCAAGGGCATATCCAACAGTTGGGGCAAGAGGGCCTCCCCGCCTGGGGCCCAGCTATTCTCTTTGAGTCTTATACATTTGGGCCAGCAGCTTCCATGAAAAGGCCGAAGGTCTGGGCATTGTTTCTGGCACCAAGCACAGGCCTGGCTGGACTGGCACTAGCCCCTCTCCCGTGCCAGACTCCCAGCCCCCTGGCAACCAGAGCTGCCTCTGCTGCAAAAAGGGTCGGGTGGCACAGCCCCAGGGATGCCACGGGCAGTTTCGGCGGGCATCGATGCCCCTTTGGATGCTCGGATTATTTTCCAAGGGGGCGGGGGCGGTCTTTGTATTTAGATGGAGAGGGATGGCTGCTGGGGTCGGAGTAACGTAAGCCGCGGGTGCGTGCAGCAGAAGACCCCGCTGGAAAGCAGGATGCCACCCTCCCGCCTGTCTCTTTCGCCCCTCCGGAGGGCCCGATCCTCCCTCCTCCTGGGCTTCCAACCCGGGAGCCGCGGCTTTACCTTCCTGCTCAGCTTGACGATGCGCTCGAGCCAGGTTTCGTCCCGCATGAGGGCGCGGAGTTGCGCGGTGCTGAGCGCCCCGAAGCCCAGATCTACCGCCGAGGCCCGCGGGCCCCGATCGCGCTCCATGATGTGGACGGAGCAGACGGAGCGGCCGCACCTGGAGGAGCGGGATCCTGCACCTGCACCTGCACCGCCGCCGCAGACCGCCAGAGGGCGGCCCCGCCGCTCTTAAAGGGGCCGCCTCCGCCGAGCTTCCGTTGTTTCGGCTGGGGAGGAGGGTGGGCGCGGCAGAAAGTCGGCGCAGGCGGCGGCGAAGGAGGGCGTTAATTGCACGTGCTGGGCAGCCCCCTCCTCTCAAAGGAGGAGAGCAGACAAAGGGGAGGGGGCTCCACTGCCTGGAAGGCAGATGGAGCGTCTGAGCATGTGTAAAGTACCCAGCCCGTCGCCGCGTGTGAGTGATCTCGAGGGGGAAGAGAAAGGATACGTTCTGCGCCGTGAAAATTGTACTGTCGCTTGGTGGCTGCAAGCGTGTGTCACCTCCTCTTTGTGCTAAGCTGTAGGCACGCAGGACCACGGAGGCGGGAATGCCCGGCTTGTTGTGAGGTTTTTAGCCTGTTTCATGTTATGTATGATAAACTGATTTAATCCGCCATCAGCCTTAGAAGGAGCCCGAAGCAGGGTATACGGGGTACCTCTTCATGGTATCCTCATAACGACACTGTGAGGCCGGTGCTGAGCAAAATGAACAGGTCTCAGATGATGTTGTTGATGATATAAATTTATAGGCTGCCTGGTGCTGGGAAGAAGATCATCTAATGAGCCCCGTGGTCCAGTGGGGATTCGAACCGTGGCCCCTTCGACCCCTTAATCCCCTTTGGTGCAATTAACATTCCTAGTAGATGGTTTAAGCACCCTTTTATAAATCCATCAAAGTGCCAGCTCAAGAGAAACTGCCCTGAATTCTCTTTCCAGGGTCAGTGCAGGGAGGTAGGATTCCTAAACAAGCATCCAGAGGTGGGCTTGGCATGCCCAAATCCTTGGCATTTGGGAAGGGTCTCCCTTGGTTGGAATGCCACCCCTGTGCTAACTTTCCCGAATGGATTTCATCAAGCTGTTTGGTGACCATAGTCCCCGGGGTGGTTATAAACATTTGTTGAATTTATAAAGCTTCCCGTCTCATGAACAGGATGGTCTAATAAAAGGGATAGAATCAAGAGCGGATGAAGTTCTAGTACCACTTTACAAAGCCTTGGTAAGACCACACTTAGAATACTGCATCCAGTTCTGGTCATCACAATATAAAACAGATGTTGAGACTCTGGAAAGAGCGCAGAGAAGAGCAACAAGAATGATTGGGGGTTTGGAGGCTAAAAAATGAAGAATGTTACAAGAATTGGGCATGTCTAGTCTAATGAAAGGAAGGACTAGGAGAGACGTGATAGCAGCGTTCCAATATTTGAGAGGCTCCTACAAAGATGAGGGGGTCAAACTATTTTCCAAAGCACCAAAAGATAGGACAAGAAACAATGGATGGAAACTAGCCAAGGAGAGAAGCAACCTAGAACTAAGGAAAAATTTCCTAATGGTAAGAGCATTCAACCAATGGAACAGCTTGCCTTCAGAGATTGTGGGTGTTCCATCACTGGAGTCTTTAAAAAGAAAGTGGACAACCATTTATCTGAAATGGTATAGAGTATCCTGCTTGAGCAGAGGGTTGGACTAGAAGTCCTCTAAGGTCCCTTCCAACTATGTTCTATGATCACAAGTAAAATTGCAGAGCAAAATACTTGAAACTATTACAGCAAAACTGTTGAAAAAAACCCTGAAAATGAAACATATGGGAGAATGCAATCACAAACTTACACACACAATACAGCCATTTTGTGGGCTCGGTATTTTCATGGGATCCCAGGGCCAATGGCAAAACCAGGTTAGGAGGACCTTCTGGCAGGTCAGTATCCTCAGGCCCATTCTCACCTGGGGAGGAATGTTGCTTCAAAGGGTAAGTGCCACATCTGGGTCCCATCAGATAAGTAGACATAACGTATAACATGCCCCTTCTGCCAGATGGGTAGACATAACCAGTAAGAGGTGGTTCCTCAAATAACTGGGCTCCATGCTGTGTAAGAGTTGATTGATCCCCAGCATTTTGTATTGAACTGGGAAGAAAACTAGCAGCTAGTGGAGCTTGCTTTCAACTTTTAAAAAGTTGTCTTCAATTTCAAAAAGCTTTTGCAGGGGAGTCAAACTTCTAAGAATAGCTAGAAAGTGGATTTTAAGTAAAGACCCTCATAAATTAATCCTCTGGGGTCATTTTCTTACAACAGTAAAGAGATTTGCTGCTACATTTTCTCTGGTTGTTTTTCCATCATCTTAGTCTGGTCTACAGGTCTGTGACATTCTGGTTTCCCATCCAAGTTTGATCCTAATCAGGTTCTGCTTAGCTTAAGATCAGCCAAGATTGTGTAGGTGGTGCAATTTACAGTAGGTATGTGGATCCAATCATGTGACATAAGACATTTTTTATTCCACAGGCTCCTCAGCTAAAAGTTAAAGATGGTAGGCACCAGTTTGCTGATCTCTCTACAAGTGTTTGCTGTTAAGAAGACCTCCAAGGTCTCTTCCCACGCTGTCATTCTGTTCTTCCTTAATTTGTTCATTCTTGAATTCAATTTATATGGCCATCCATCTCAACAAACGATTCTGGAAGTTGAACAAAATTAAAAAATAAAGTAAAAGCAATTACAATAACCGAACATTAATGTACATAGTGGCCAAGAATAATCATATATCATACATATAGACTTCGCTTAGCCACCACAATTGGGACTAGCAACTTGGTCATTAAGCAAAGCAGTAGCTAAGTGAAATTGTGACCGTGTATGATCTTACTTCAGTTCTCCTTTGTTTTACAGAATTGCAAAGGTCATAAATGCAAAGATAGGTCACAGAGTTACTTTTTATCACTTTTGTAATTGCGAACAGTTGCGGTACAAGATACTCACTTAACAAGCCTTTTGTGCTTCTTCTGCTTTAGGATTTTTTGTTATACATTTTACCCCCTATTTGAATTTATCACAAAATTATATACTGCCAATTTATGATGAACTCAAAGCAATTCACAAAATAAAAAAGTACATATAATAAAACAGGTACACACAATCTATCTAAAAGATAGTTTGTACTACCACTAGGCTGAAACACTTCACGAAATAGCCAAATCTGAAGCAATTTATGAGTTTTGGGGCATTCAGTATTTTAGGAGGCAGTATGTGCTGCAGTGTGAGGACAGCTTTAGAGAAGGCTTATCACAGATGTGGGACCTTGTTTGGTATTGTCATCTTATTTCTAAACTCTTACAATTTATAAGCAGCTTTGGCTATTTTAAAAATATGGATGGTTATGTAATGGAGAAATGAACAAAGTAAAACATTGAAAATTAGAAGTGGCAGAATTGTGTGATCTCTTAGAAAGTTTCCAGTGGGTGTGGAGTAGTTGATGTCATAGTCTAAGGGAATGACATCATGGCTTTATGATCTTGCTGGGCTAGCGTAGAACTGATGAAATAAAGGAGCCATATTAGAAGAAACAAGTGGTTTATGAAAGGCAGAAATGGCCCACTGTTGGATGGATGAGGTTAGTGTAAAATTGACGGAGAATCCAAGGAAAATAGATCAGTGTATAGTATCAAATGACAAAAGATCACCAACCAGACTGGGCTAGCTGGCAAGTGAGATGTCTCATGTTATTCCAGTCAAAGTAGTTTATGATCCATATCAAAACCCGTATTCCCATCATGATAATGAACCTCCAAGGACAGTTTCACCTCAGAGGGAATGGCTCCTTAGTCCACAGTCCCATCGAAGGAGCAGCCCTCCTATGATAGCTTTCTCTCCGCCAAGAAGCGAGATGTCTAAAACTGCTTCACCCCAGAGAGGAAGTGACATCAACCGAAGCACCTCTCCCCACAGAGGAAGTGATGCTTCCCAGGGCACACTGCCCCAGAACTTTTATCCTCAAAGAGAAAGGGTAAATGAAACTCCTCGAAGATCTTATCCCACAGGTTCCTCCTCACGGAGAGGGAGTGAAGTCCCACAGGGTACTGCTAATTTTCAGAAGGGTAGTGAGGCTGCCCAAAGGCTGTCTTCTCCAAGAGGACTGATCCCCACTTCTTCAAGCCCTTCTTCACGGAGAGAGAGTGAGGTCTCCCAGATTTCTTCGTTTCAGCAACCAAATGACCCAGCACAGAAGATTCCTCCTCAGAAAGGAAACAATACCACCAGGAGTGCTTCACCATACAAAGGGATGGAGGTCCCACCAAATGTCTCACCCCGACAAGGAAGTGAGTTCTCTCAGAGTACTTCCTCAAGGCGGGGGACCCAATTAAGCCAGAATATTTCACCCCAAAGGGAAACCGACCCTCCACAACAAGGAAAGCCAGCAGTCCGAGCCATATCTCCTCAAACTGTCATGGACTCTCAGAGAAAATACTCCATCCAACCTGGCCGGGTTAAAATGACAGCTAGTCGTATGCTTATAGCAATGAAGCAGAACCTGAATGCACAAAGAGAGGAGATGTGCCAGAGACTCCGATCTGTATCAACCGCAGAGAAATCTGAAATGGAGAATAAATACATACCTTTCATCCCAGCGTGGAATGACTCCCTCCCACCAATCCCCCAATACTTTGAAAAACCTGGTAACAGCTTAAAGGATGCATGGACTCAAACATCCAAGATGACTTCTCAGTTAATGACTGAACAGGGACAGCAATATACATCCCGAACCCCAAAGAAATTAATCTGTAAACATGTTCTCAGTCCAAAAGATAAATGTATTCAAACAGAAACTCTTTACCAAGACACCTTCTTTTCAAAAAAGGAGACTCCTCAATTAGAGATGTGGACTAGAACAACCCAGACACCACTTCCTGGAGCAGAAGCTAGGTCCAAAGCATCCCCAGTGCCAACTGTCGTCGTATCTTCTTATCATTCAGAAATTAAACCAAATTATAAATGTACTTTCCATTCAGAACGTGGATCAGACTATATGAGGCCATTCAATCAAGAGATGGACACAGTCCGCAAACGTTCTCTCTCTCCGAGGTCTGAGTTACTTCATCAAAATTCTCTCTCCACAGAGGCTGAGAAGAGAAAGAACTCTCTCCTAACATGGACTGAACCAGTGTGCCAGTATGCTGTACCTATGGAGCTTGATGTGAGGAGGAACCTCCACACAAAACAAGAATTGACCCAGGAAACCAAAAGGCCTGTCATCCATCCAGAGACCGAGTCTGAGTATTGTTGTCAGCTCCATCAAGAGATGGAGGCAATGGCCTCCAAACCTGTTCTTTCTCTTGGAGATGAGTCACTCTCATGGATCCCAGTTTCTACCCCAAATACGAACATCAAAGAACATTACCCTACTCACAAAGGCCCTCTACGGCAAAACAAAGAAGTAAGAAGATACAAGGAGAAGAAAGCAGTGCGTAACTCAATCCACCAGGAGCCCTTGTGGTCTGAATCCCTACCAAGTGACCAAAACTCACGTCTCGGTAAACCTGCTTTCCATCCAGAGGGTGAATCGGAGTATAGGTGTATGCTACATCAACAACTGGAAGCAGTCCAGAAGCAGTTCTTTGCACAAGGAGCTGAGCTCCTGCCTCAGAGGAACTTGCTCACCAGCAGGCCTGAAACCACACCCAAGATCATGCCTGCATTTCATCCAGGGAATCTTG
>JANHFL010002743.1:0-17939 GCA_032468155.1 Oxyrhabdium leporinum | reverse complement strand
TAAATCATTACATTTCTTCAAAACTTCGTTGGCCCCCTGTGATGACATTGCATGCCCCCCCCCCTTGGTGGTCCGTGGACCACAGGTTGAGAACCACCAAAGTAGGTCAAGGTGTACCCCTTTTTTTTCTAATTCACAGCAAATTCAAAGAAAAGCAACCCCATTTTCAAAACAATTGTGCTGAACCTGCGTTGTTAGATTGCTCAGATCCAAAATCAAATCTCTGCAAGATTTGTTTTCATTTTTTTTCAAATATTTTTCTTTTAATGTTTTGACATTTTCCTATTCAGACAGTCTCACATACATAAAGCAAACAGTGTAATAACGATGTAATTAATGAGATAGCTTTATTAAGTCCAGAGTGCTTTGATAGGCCAGATCTAAAAAATAAAAAGTTTTATGAATCTATTTACAAGTTAAGGTGACCTTGCTCAATTTGATACCTTTTGTGAATATTAAAACTTGATAAAAGGAGTCAATCTTATTAGCTATGCATATTTAATATTTTTCTTCACTAATTTTGTTTTCGTCTTCACATTCTGAGCAGATACTGAGGCTATTTACCAGGAAGCTAAGAGATATTACATTAAGATTTATAGGCTACATAATCTTCAAATGAAATAGGAATTTTTTGTGCCTGCATAGAAAAAGTCCCAGTTAAGTTTACCTTGATCCCTGATTTAATTTTACAACTCAGTTCTTACAAGTGCAACATGGCCACAATTGCACGAGTCCCTGTTTTCTAAGACACTTTACCAAAGCTTTTGTACCAAACAGTTGAAAGCATTTCAAATAGTTTCTTTCATGTGCATATATCGTGCAGGGTTGAAATTAATCTTAGAATTCTGAACACAATCCAAGACACTTCCTTTCAAACCTCTGAAACCTGGGGTGGATTAAAGGAAGCTTCTCCCCTCCCCGTTTTATATTCCTTTTTATTTTTATTTTCCACCTCCTGATTCTAGGTTGCAGCACACACGAACTGCTTGTTGTTTGCATGCTCAGAAGTTTTTTCTGTCTTTCCTGTCTGCTTTGTTATACAAATACTCCTTGACTTATGACCATAATTGAGTCCAGAATTATAGTTGTAAGCCGTTGCGGTTGTAAAGTGGGTCAGTATGAACAGAATCTATTTTACAACATTTTTTTGTGGCAATCATTAAGCAAATGCCATGGTTGTTAGCGAACACCACAGTCAATAAGCAAATAAATTGTACTCAATGGGCATTTTCTTTGCAGGAAATCAAAAGTAAATGCTGGAAACTGTAAAAAAAAAAAAGAAAATCAGTCACTTGACCCCAGGATGCCACAAATGGCCATTAAAGTGAGCCAGATGCCAAGCACTCAAAATACAATAACTGGATGGGGGGGGGGGACAGGGGGGAGAGTTGCGGACATTGTAACTTAGAAATTGGGGAGTAAGTAGCTGGTTCTATCATAACTTTGAACAATTGCTAAGTGACCAGTCATAAGTTGAGGACTGTATTGAGAACATAGGTGTGCCCTGGATTCCCAGTTCTGCATCTAAAATGTGTCCAATGACTGAAGCAGTATATATTTTTTCTTTTCTGATAGCAGCGAAACCAACTTCATATGAAATGGCACACGTTGTTCTTCTAAATGAGTGCATTTTTACATTTGGGGATTGTTTCTCTTTAAAAACCTTTCCAGGCTGAACGATGGCTCTAAGATTCCTATTCTTCCTGGATAATACACTCAATACACTTCTGAAGGTGACATTCAGAATCAGAGATTGAGTTCCCAGAACAACTCCTGAGAATCGGAAAGTTCTGCATTCCTCACACGTCCAGAGAAGCCCTCATTATTCATCCATCAGGACACAAGAGACGAATGCTGGCATAGAAAGCAGATCTACTGCTGGAACTCAGGCCATAGGCTGCCCATGTTCAGAGCCACAATCTTAAGCAGATTTTTTTTAGCCTCTGAGGTTTTCAACAGTTTTTAAAACAGAATGTTCCAGCTTTATATACTTTTTGCTTATGCTGAAGGAAATGCCAGCTAAACAAAACCAACCTATTTTTTTTTTTTTTTTTAAATGTATTCTCGCATCTTCATTTTGATTAGGCAAACTCGTTCCTTTAAAGTGACGGGGGTGGGGGGGTGTTAAAAACCTATTGTGAGAACCCGGCACTTTTACAGTGCAGATTTCCAAAGATGCGGGGAAAGCTCCGAAGCTTGCACAACTCCACACCTTGCACAATTCCGGAATCACACTCCTCCTGTAAAGGCTTTTGGTTCAGAGGATGCCATAGGCATGCTGCACATGCTCAGAGGCACTGCCTTTTTCAAGTTCTCTGAGGCCGGCGGGGGGGGGGGGCGCTCAGAAGTTATCAGTGGGATCCTGCTGGTGTCTGTCCTTGCAGCTCAGGGAGAGCTGCGGCTTTTCCCTCCAGGCTGCTGCGGTGCTGCTTCGCGGCTCCCCCTCCCGTCCGCTCCCAGTCACATGCCTGCCCGCAGCCTCCGTTAATCCTGCGCCTGGCCTGAGAAGGACGGAACGAGGCGAACAGCTTCACCTGGTGGCGCGGCGGGACTGGAGCCGCCGATTTGCAGCCCCTGCAGTGGGTAAGCCGGGGTCTCCCGCGGGGGCGGCTGAGCAGGGAAGTCAGGAAGCGGAGCGGTTGCGCCGAAATGCGCCGCCGTGCTTTCCCCGGGGATCCAAAGGCGGATCGCGCGAATGGTTTTGCGCGTCGTTGGTGCCCGTTGCTTCATTCTCTCTCCCCCCCCCTCCCTCAGCCCTGCCAAGGGATGCTTTTGGGTCTAACCAGGCCGGGAGGGCCCGCACTTCTTCACCCCCGTCTCCGGGTATCACCGGCGGTTGGAGAATCGGCGGACAGGCGATGCAGGAGAAAGTAGGCACTGCTGCTTTTCAGCTCAGAAGTTTCTCTTGGGATTCGTTTGGAAGCGATGATGTTTTTCTTTTTGGAAGATGTGGAAGTTTTGATCCCGCAGGAAGATAGTGGTCGTCTGAGCGTGTGCCGAGTTTGTTTATTTATTTCGGGTCATTACGTAAGCGAAGGAGGCAGCGGCGCATAGGTTAGAAGTCGCGTTTCATCGTTCCTACTTTAAGCCTGGACCGCACGCTTAGGAGGTTTGGGAGAGAGGGCTTCACTTTTTCTGCGCGAGCATCCAAAACGAACCTTATTCGAATTTGATGAAATTTGGGAGTCTAGAGACCGTGGCAGGACATCTGATCTCATCCCACCCTCTCTGGCCCAGCTTTGTGGCTTGCAGGAATGGGCTGAGAATACCAGCCTATCTCAATAGGCCTTTGAACATTGAGATAAGGTGTGATATTTGATGATACTCACAGTAGCTGTTTCACCCAATTCCCTTAATTGGATCAGTGGATCAGTGAAGGACTAGCAGATGCATTTCACCCCAACATGTGGTTAATGCTAACCTTCCCCCCCCTTTTTTTTTTTTGCAACTTGTGTGCTGTGCAACCCAGATTGCTTAGTTAAATTATGATTCCATGTGAATTCAGATCTTGGATGAATTTAGAAATAGATGGGTTGTGTTAGTACGGAGACATGATGATCTCTTTATAGGCCAGTGTCTTGCTCTTTTTTTTTGGGGGGGGGCGTCCCCTACCACAGGATGTGTCTTCTCTCCCAATAAAAAAGACCCCCCCTCCCCCCCACCATTGGCCTGCATTTAGCCCGTCCTCCATGTGGTGGATGGATATTTGGGACATATTTACAATCCAAGAATTACCTATGGGGAACAATACTTTTCAGGGTGTCATTGATGCAGAATATTCTAGCGTGATATTGTTCCTGATCAGATATTCCTGATGGTTTTTCTAACCTGCTGCTATTGGGCCAGTTGAATGAAACCTTGACACCACCACTCATTCTAACCAAGAGATCACCCATCCTCTGCAATTCAAAATTTGATTTTGATAGATGCAAATAGGTTGACAGGATGGATTTTTTTTCTTACAGCATAAGATGTAGTCTGGAATCTGAGGTAATGACAGATACTGAGGTTCTCCGGATTACATTGTTTTGGGAAGGAATTAGACAGATATATGGAAGATATTGTCCGGGAAGGGAGGAGTAGGAGCGGTATTGTATTGTTACTGCTCATAACAATAGGTTAAACTCTTCCAAGTTTTCCAGATTGTTTACATTAGCATTTCTCAACCTCAGCCACTTTGAGATGAGTGGACTTCAACTCCCAGAATTCCTCAGCCAGCATCAAGTCCATATACCTTAATGTCGTTAAAGTTGAGAAATTCTGGCCTAACCGAACCCGGGCTGGAGAGGGAAGGAAGGAATAGAAGAAGCGGTATGTTGTCTTATTTATGAATTTAGTAGTGTGGTTTATATCCTGCCTTTCTTTTAGGAGTCTAGTGCAATATACATAGTATTGCAGTAGTGGCGAATATCTGTAACTCGGGTGTAGGATGAGGGTGAAGATTTGTTCTCCAAGGTTGTGGGTTCGTTTCCAAACGTTTCGTTACCACACCAGGTAACATCTTCAGCCGAGTTTAGGAACCCTGAATTCCACTGAAGATGTCACCTAGCCTAGTAATGAAACATTCGGAGACCAACTCACAAGCTCGGAGAACGAACCTTCACCCTCATACATAGTATTCCCTCTTCTAATTTATCCCCATAATAACAGCAATCTGGACAGTAGGAAGGGCTGAGAAATAAGCAACTGGAAGTTAACCAGTCAGCTTTTGGTGGATTGGAACTTGGCTTCACCATGTTTCCTCTCTTGCCTTGGGATGCTATGTGGTTGATCTGTCCTCGAAATGAGATTTTTTTAGTAAATGGAACTTCCTTCTTCCAAAGCTGTATTCCAGCAGGGTGAGCTAATTCTGGTCCTGAGAATCAGAACATATTTTCCCTTCTTTCTAACTTGATGATTTTTTTTTTTTTGCCAGCAAATTCTTATTCTCTCACCCTGTTCCAGATTAGCCAGCTCTCTCCCTTATAGCTTTTATGGCAACTTTTTTACATCAGGCAGGAGGACATGCCAGTGAGTATGCCAAATGCCTGCATATTTTCAATTCTCCTCCTAGAAGCCAGCCGGCAGTTCTGTGGGAACAGGAAACAGCTTCTCAGGGTTTTCTATCCCTTTTTTTTCTGCCTCAGCTTTGCTAGCAAAAATAACACAATGCATAGTTGTAATCAGTGAAGGGTTTTCCACAATCATTTGACATGCTGTCCTGTTTTAGAGAAAATGGCAAACAACCTACCCACCCATTATTATCTTCTAGCATTACTACTTTCAAACTTCATCCCACAATTAAGATGTGGGATGTGATTCAAAATTAGTTTCACCGCAGACTTTTTCAAAAATGATCTTTAACAATTTTAGATTAAAAAGATACAAGTATCACCTGCAGCAATATGGTGGAGTACACTGAAATGCACCTGTCCAGGTTTCCAGCCAACTAGAAAAGCCAAGCCCTTTCTCAAGGAACTTTTATTATACTTCCCCATTTAAAAAAAAAATCCTTTCCTTTTATTTTTCAGTGACAGCCAGTCTGATAAACATACCCAATCCTTGTTGGATTTTTTTAATGTGTTTGTTTGGCTGCCTTTTATTTGTTTAAAAAAAATGTTAAAAATTTCTTCTGTTTGCTCCATGGTCCTGTATTGGCTATTTATAGTCCCCACTTAGTGTCTTTGTTGTTCAAAGGAATAATGATGATGTTAGAAATCTGCGAGAGGGTTTATTGTGTACATATAAAATTGTAAGCAATCAAAGTGCTGTACGGCCTGTTTCATGACTGGTTTAGTGAGTTCACGTTTTGGGAATGTGCTTAAGGCAAAAAGATTATATATTCCCCTTTCCATTTTGGGGGGGCATATGCGAGCAAGTATTGAAATATTTAGATTGGTCCAATGTTTTTCAAATGTCCTGATTCTTAGGAAACTGGAGGGAGGTTTTATTCAAAGCTGGTCAAGGAAGCTAAATATATCAGAGGAATCTGCCTGTTGTTTTGTTGTCCTCTTCGAAACAGAACTTCTATGACAGCAGGTTAAAAAAAATAATCTAGTTATGACTAGACAAGATGCCGGTCAGAGAACAAACAAGCACATCACGCAGGCAGTATTTTCTTCTGATGTGGCATGACGTTTCTATCTCTATGAACTGAGAATTATTGAATAATGTGATTGGACTTCTTACAAAAAATGAAATACATTAAGACACCGGGGGGGGGGGGAGATAGCACAACAGACTCATATGGAAGCTCGAGAGGCAGTCTCTTGGCCTTTTGTGACCCATTCTATTTTTAATACAGGAAGTCCTTGCTTAATGATGGTAACTGCAGGGCAGTTGTTAAAGGGAGTTTTGCTCCATTTTACAACTTTTCATGCACAATTATTAAGTGAATCACTGCAGTTGTTATATCAGTTACACAGTTATTTGGTGAATCTGGATTCCCCACTGACGTTGCTTGGCAGAAGGTTGCAAAAGGGGATCACATGACCCCGGAACACTGTAAGCATGATAAATACATGCCAGTTGTCAGGTGTCTAAATTTTGATCATGTGACTACAGTGGTCAGTGTGAAAAACAGTCATAAGTCACTCTTCAATGCTGTTGTAATTTCAAATGATGGCTAAACAAGGACGACCTATGTTAGAATAATTGTCTCAGTAGCTGTTATTTATATCTTTCTGGATGGTATGGGCCAGGAAGATGTGGATTATATTTTGTTCAGTTACGCATTTTATGCAAGAGTTAAAGTGGGTTCCAAACTACTTGTTTTTGAGGATGGAGTTTAAAATGCGATTTGGTGATGCATTAGTAATTCTTATTTTTTGGATCACAATACAGGTTAATTGACCTTCATTCAGAGTGGTTCTTACTGTAAAAATATAGGGCAGAAAGTCAAATGTTTGCAGGCAACCAATCCTTTTGCAATGCCACAGTAAATTGGAATTAATAATTTTGAAAATTCCTGGAGCAGATGTTTTCTAGCCCTAGGGAGCCGTCAGCTAAAAAAGCTTTTTTTTCTAAGGACCCTTGTGGTTCAAATCTGGGTCAGTGTAATGTGCTTAAAAAGTTCTTTTTGAAACTGTAATGGGACAATATAAAGAGGCCATACTTAAAGGTGTGCAGGGAACAAGATACTTAAAGTTTTCCAACAAACTTCCTGAATTCTATTGGAAATTCTAGGAGTTTCAGTCCCAACACTTAGAAGGTGCCAGGTTTGGGGAAACTGTTTTACATAATTTTTAAGAAGTCAAGATTTTTGGTTTGGAGGAGCACAGAGGCTGGGGTATTATGTTCCGTACAGCTGTAGGAACCATAGCTGAGGCTAAATGATGCTTCAGGAATTCGGGCTTTCCATATCCAAGGCATAACCGTGTCTTTAATGAGCTTCTGGACAGTCCCAGAGAGCACAACCACCAATTCCAAAAATACATGCCCATGAGGTCAGTACACCTGTATTTAGGCTTCTGATCTGGCTTCTCTGTTCCCTGAGATTTGTGCAGGACTACAGCTGAGCCTGTCTAGCAATACGTGTTTAGTGTTTCATTGGTATGCTAATCAAATAATGCCTGTTTGTTTAATCTGTGGAGGCATAACATAATAATAATAATATTAAGATATGTATCTCTGGGGTTGAAAAATTACCTTATTGTTTAAAGAAAGTGAGCAAACGTGCATGCAAATATGTACACTGTATGTATATGTACAGGTAATCCTTGATTTATGATCACAGTTAGGACTAGAATTTTGGTCGCTAAGCAATGCAGTCATTAAATGAGTCATTACTGGACCTGAATTTATGATCATTTTTACTTTGATCATTAAGTGAATCTGGCTTCCCCAATTGACTTTGCCATCTGGGAAGATTGCAAATTGCAATGACAAAACCACAACACACTGCAAATGATGTAAATGTGTGCCCCATGCCAAATGTCCAAATTGCGATCATATTAACTACCAGTGTGGTAGGATGGTCATAACTTTGAGGATGGGTTGTATGTCACTTTGTCTGAGGCCATCATAACTTTCAATTTCATTCAATCATTGAATCAATGATTGAATGAATGAATGAATCAATTATTGAATGAATCAATACTGATTCATTCAGTCATTATTAAATGAATGGTTGTAAAGTTGAGGATTACATGCATGTTATATGTGTATCTGTATAGGTATATACCAGAGATTCCCAAACTGGGAGGTGTATCTCCCTTGGGGAACTTTAGAGAATCCAGGGAAATTGCAAAATACCTTTTAGTTACACTGTTACTATAAAGCCAATTTTCCAGTTTCATTGTATTTTTTTCATTGTTCATTTGTGTTCATTTTTGTCTTTGGATTTTTATAGCAGGTGTTTACATTAAAAGTACTCTAAAGGTATGATGGCAAAATTTTAGGAATTTCTGGTACACACCCACACAATAAAACAGAACATATTGATAATGGGTCATCTGTCTGAATGTCAATGGATAAGCTTTGTTATTCTTGCTGCCTAAAAAACATCAATCATCATGTGTTGTTAAAAATATGCTTTTTAACAAAGCAACATTTTTCTGAGCTCATAGAGGACAGGTCTGACCTCACCTAATGAGTATGATGTGTGTTGGTTTGTAAAATGTAAGGAATGGAAGGATCTTGGAACCATCTCGTCCAACTCCTTGCCCAAATCCTCAACTCTTGATCTTGACATCACATTTTCTTGGATACATCCTAGGATTGCATTTAGTTGTTGTTTTTTTTGCAGTCACATCACATTGTCAGCTTGTGATCCATCAAGATAGCCAGATCCTTTTCACATGTATTCTGCTCCCTATAGTCCCATCTACTATAGATATGTTCCTAACCAGATGTAGGATTTTACATTTGGCTGGTGAAGTTCATTGTGTTTCTGCCCATTATTCCAACTTGTCAAGATTCTGAATCTTGACAGTTTCCTGTAAGGTAAGCGTGTCCAACTCTGGCAACTTTAAGACTTGTGGACTTCAACTCCCAGAATTCCCTAGCCAGCATGGTCCACAAGTTTTAAAGCTGCCAAGGTTGGATACCCCTGCTCTAAAGTGTTTGCTATATCTTTGTATCTTCTGCAAATTGAATAATCATGTTTTCAAATGCCTGATTCAGGTCCTTTATATGCTAAACAACAGAAAGCCTCAGCAGAACCTGTGGCATGCCACTTACACTTCCCTTTTGCTTGACATGGAGCTATTGATGTATACTAGTTGGGTACAATTCTTCAATCAGTTCTATATCGAGCTAATTTTAGCATTTGTGCAGCCCATTTTTGGTCTTCTTCCCTACTAGAATCTTGTGGGAGATTGTCAAAGGCTTTGCTGAAGTCAAGGTACACTATGTCCACCACATTCCCGTGGTCAACTGAATTGGTCACGCTACCAAAAAAGGAGAACATATTGGTTTGGCATGATTTATTCTTGATAAACCCACATTGGCTCTTGCCAAGCATTCTTTTCTAAATGCTCACAGGACGACTGCTTAATAATGCGTTACAGAGTTTTGCCTGGTATCTTCGTCAGGCTGACTAGTCAGTAATTAGCTGGATCTTCTTTTTGCTCCTGTTTGTTTCAGGATAGGAACAGCACATCCCTTTCTCCAATCCTCTGGCACTACTGTATGTCCTTTCCCCATGATTTCACAGAGGCTGCAGAGGTTGTTTAAAACGTTCACATTCCTTTTTACAGAGGTGGGTTAGCAATGATCGGAAATGATACTGCATCCAGTTTTGTTTGCCATGATATAAAAAAAGATGTTGGGACTCTAGAAAGAATGCAGAGAAGAGCAACAAAGAGGATCAGGGGCACTGGGGACTAAAACATATGAAGAACAGTTGCAAGAACTGGGCATGGCTAGTTTAATGAAAAGAAGGACTACAGGTGACATGATAGCGGTGTTCCAATATCTCAGGGGCTGCCACAAAGAAGAGGGACCCAAGCTATTATACAAAGCATCTGAAGGCAGGACAAGAAGCAATGGACGGAAACTAATCAAGGAGACAACCAACCTAGAACTAAAGAAAAATTTCCCGACAGTTAGAACAATTAATCAGTGGAATAACTTGCTTTCAGAAGTTGTGGGTGCTCCAAAACTGGAGGTTTTTAAGAAGAGATTGGACAACAATTTGTCTGAAATGTTGTAAGGTTTCCTGCTTGAGCAGTGGATTGGACCAGAAGACCACCTCCAAGGTTCCTTCTGACTTCTGTTATTCGGTGGTGATTAGGAGAACTAATCCAGGTAGTATAATGAGAGGTAATCCTGACTTGTGTTGCTTCTGAAGGAATGAATATACTGCTTGGTGGTGGTCTTTGTCCCAAGGTAGTTACTTGCTGTGGCACGTGCAGAGCCTTCTTTAGCTTTAAAGGATATAGGCTATACAGATAGTCCTCGATTACAACCAGATAGTGACCAGTCGAAGTTCCAATGGACCTACCTGGGGAGCCAGATTCAAAGCTCTGACATGTATGTCTCCCCTCACATAAGTGCATATTGGGCGCTCGGTGATGAAGTCACATTTATGGCTGTTTGCAGCACCCCATGATCACGTGATCGTGGTTGACAGTTTTGCCAAAACTATATCAAACCATCCGTAGCAAACCACTGATTCTTTTGTCAACCGCCGAAAAAAAGGTTGTAAAATTTTATGACCATCATGAGTTGCAATTGCAATGGCAAGCTCTATTGCAGTCACAATTTGAAGATTACCTGTAACACTTCGTATGTACCTCTACTCTTAAACCCTTTGGCTCAAAATGTGGCAGCTAAAGCTTTGACTGGCTCAAACATCACTCTTTTTCTGGCTGCATTTGTTACCAGGTTGCTTCAGGGCACAATTCTGAGTGCCATTTGTGATCTCTAGACCCCTAAGCAGTTTGGGAATGAAATATTCAAAAGATGGTCTGTTCCTCTTGAAATCCTTCCCTCTGAGTCTTACTCCCCACCTCAAGAAATCAGGTTTCATGGAAGCTGTCTTTCCAATTTCTGGAATTCTTTTCCATCTGAGATCCATCTGGCCCCACTTCCCTGGTTGGGTTCAGACACAAAATAAATTCCAATTAACAATGGCTATCACCCAGGTGCATCTTTTTGTTCACTCACTTAAGTCGTGTCTAACTCTTTGCAATCCCATGGACCATAGCACACCAGCTCCCCTGTCCTCTATTGCCCCCTGGAGTTTGCCCCAGTTCATGTTCATTGTGCCAATGAGACTAACCATCTCATCTTCTACCATCCCCTTCTTTTGCCTGCAGGGGTGGGATTCAACCAGTTCAGACCGGTTCGGGCAACTGGTATCTCCAACGATCAGCTGGTGAGCTAACCAATTCCTCTGATGATCAGCTAGGCCTGCCCACCCACCCCTGCACTTTTCTGTCCTTTATTTCCTGCTTGGTAGCTAATTAAATCACACATTACAGCTGATTTTCCCCTCCCCTCGCTGTTCTACTTACCGTTGGTGACTGGGAAGGTAAGCAGCCCTGCTTTTAAATGCTTCATTTTCAGTGCTGCCGCTCACCGAACCGGTGATTCAATTGGTAGCATTCAACCAGTGCATGAGGGTCATTTCCAATGAGTCCTCTTGTCAACTATCTGACTAGTGAACCCAAAATAAGGAAACACTCTTAAGGAGCTTTGAATTCCCAAAAGTAAAACTTTATTGGATACACCATATTGGTACTGAAGAAACAAAACCAGCTCTGTTTTTTCCCTGCGCATATGCTTGCCTAATTAAACAATAGTTTCCCCTTCTCCCCACCCCTGGGTGATCATATTGTCCAATTATGAGGTGTCCATTTGTTATAGGAACAGTCCATCTCTTTCTCAAGGACCTGCAGTAGTGATCTTGATGGTTGCAAAGGCTCTCACGCTCCACCCAGACATTTTCAGCTTTCTATTCCCCCCCCCACCAGCTCATTGGCAAGTTGAAAAACATTAAGGTTTTAAAGAAGCAAAGTGGTTCAAACCTGACACCTCTCTTCTCATTAGGTGGCCAAAGTATTTGAGCTTCAGCTTCAGTATCTGTCCTTCCAAAGAACATCCAGGGTTGATTTCCTTTAGGAAAGTGCATCTTAATCTAGATTATTGTTTTTTGTCCACCAGTAGAATGAATGAAGTTATGATAGGGTTCCGTTGGAAGAGACATTGAGATGTAGTCATTGGAAAAGCCTACTCCTGTGGTCTCAAACTGCCTTTTGGGACACTTAATAGGTCTCCCAAGACTTGTTTAGTAAACAGGGGGAAGAAGTAATTCTATTTTACATTGAATGTGCTAGGAAGCGTTTTTTCAATCATGCTCCTAGCATCTGGTCCCTGTTAACAACTTGATTTTTATATTCTAGAGCAGTGCTTCCCAATTCAGCAATTTTAAGATGTGTGGACTTCAGTTCCTAGATTTTCCCAGCTGGCCTGCTGTCCGAGGAATTCTGGAAGTTCAAATCCATACAGTTTAAAGTCTCTAAGATTGAGAAACGCTGATGTAGATCAAATGTTATTTCTGAATAAGTGAGTCCTCTGTGGTCAGAAACAATGTCTGCCTGATATTGTGGGCAACACTCAAAATAGACCATTATTGGAAATCAGCTGCTGAAATAAATAGGTTTTTCTCCCACATTATCTTTCTTAGATTTATTCATCAAAGTCTTGTACTTAAAGAGACAGCAAGAAGGATTTAAATTGGTTGACAGTTTATCTGGGAGTTCTGGTTTAACTAGTTACTTAATTTCATTAACGTCTTGGTATGTCCATTTGCTACATGCTAAACTGAGTAGTTCTGGGATTAAAATTTCCAGATGTGAATAACATTTAAATTGCCTGTTCATCCTCAGTAAGCCTACAATTAACAACACTGCCTGTGGATGTATGTAATTACTTGATGTTTTATTGAATTTATAACATGGCTTCATAGTTGCTAAGTCAACTTTCTTCTAGTTGTATTGGATTGTAGCTCTCTTTTTTTTTCCTATTCCACCACTTTAGCAACATTTGAATACCCGGAAAGGGTTATCATTGTTATAACTGAGTCCTTTTTGAGGGATTGGGTAATCAGATCATCAGAGGAATTGTTCCAGAATCCTACTTCTTGGATTTCAAAGTGTATTTTTAATATTTAAAATATTTCCTTACTGCATATCACATCTTGCATTTCCAGGAAAATGTACATTGAAACACCATTTACATAATTTAAAAGAGTGATAAGGCAAATATATATTGAAATCTGTAAAGCATATAGATTGTTAAATCACCAAAAAGCCCTTAAAACTGATACTATAACATATAAAGATAAATGAGCGAATATTAGTAATGGACCAGACACATTAGAAGAGGTTAAATGACTCTTTGATTCAGAGGCAAGGGCAGGAAACTCTGCATATACTTTGAGATATTTCCATTTTGCTGTGTCATATATCTGGAGTAAGAGCTGAATGAATGGATTTCTTCCTGAACAAACAGCATGCTCCCACCCAAAGTAGATGCTTTGATGTAGCTTTTAAGACATGCAGGCATTACTGGGATGCAGCCATGAAAATAAAAGTAACACCTCCCCCACTTTTCTCTAATTCATGAGCTGCATTGCAAAAATATTCTTTCTTCAATCTAGATCTCACATCAAAATGGAAAATGACTTTATCCATCTTTGAGCCAGGGAGCAAGTAAGAAATTGCTTACAAAACTCATTGGTCAGGGCAGGGGAGATGAAAGATTAAATTCTGGATCTAGATTTGGCACTGTGGAGGGTTGCACCTATTTTTCTTAAGGGTTCTGCGTACAAGGGGAAAAAATTATTCAGATAAATTAAAAGAAAAGCAGCCATTTTATAACCCACCCACCCCTGAAGTATATTCTTACGATATCTTAACAAAATACTTATTTTCTTGGATGGCTATTGATAGAATATATCAATTTCCTTCATTATATTTGTTGATTCATACCCTTATGGTTTACGTGTCATAGTTATCAACAGGTGGCTTTTAGGTATTGATCTCTGGTGTCTGTCATGACTTTGGTCAATCAAGCCTTCTATATAAAGGGTTTTGGTAAGACTGAGAAGGTGTAGCCTAGGCTAGAAGATGTTCCATCTGTGCTGTGGAGCAGGTGAACTTGGGGGGATGTCCTGCTTATGAGATGCTTCATTTATATTGAACGGCTGGTCCCAAAAGTGATTTTTCAGGAGGCAACCAGACTTTCTTGTTTTTCTTTGAAGACGTTTCGCTTCTCATCCAAGAACAGTAATAGCACTTAGACTTATATACTGCTTCATAGCTCTTTACAGCCTAAGCACTATCTCTAAGTGGTTTACAGAGCCAGCAGATTACAGAGTCAGAGTCATGACCCCAACAATCTGGGTCCTCATTTTACCTACCTTGGAAGGATGGAAGGCTGAGTCAGCCTTGAGCCTGGTGAGATTCGAACTGCCAAACTGTAGGCAGCTGACAGTCAGCAGAAGTAGCCTGCAGTACTGCATTCTAACCACTGCGCCACCACAGCTCATCAATCCAAGAAGATGGATGAGAAGTGAAATGTCTTCAAAGAAAAACAAGAAAGTCCAGTTGCCTCCTGAAAAAACACCTTTGGGACAACCATGACCTGGAAGACTGAGAATCTCTACAGACCATTGAACTGTTGGTTGCTTTATGTAGATATTTGTTGTACGCCTATCAATATAATAAAACTGTATATGATTGGCTCCTAGGTATCTTCAGGATTACTTTCTTGAATAAAATCAACATATCCATGATTCCTGCAAAAACTATTAAGGAATGTGGCAGGAGCTGGTAGACAGGCCTTTTTGACCATGACCCATGTTTCTCTTTTGAGACCAGGTTAATGTCTACAAGTTTGATGGCTTCCAGGGAGCTGATGATAACTCAAGTCTTTCAGAGTGTTTGGAAGGAGGGTGACTGGCCCCATAGTGGATTTTAGTATTACTGTGTGTAAGTTGTTTCTGTGCTGTTTTTATAGGCTTTGTTGATGATAACCTTAGGGAGTTCAAATGGTATGCAAAAAATTTTTTAACAATGCTGATGATACTCAACTTTGTCTTGGGACACAAATCAGACCATGCATAGACATAATTGGTACTTGACCCCAATGTGGACATTAAAATCTGGGCTCTACCTTTCCCGGGGCTTTTGGGTTAGTGTGGTTGAGTGAAGCTCTTTGTGTTTCTGCTGGTGGAGGAGAGAAGTTGTTCCCTCTTGAGTGAAGCTATTTGTGGAGTTTTATTATTGATTGGTTTTCTCTGTGTGTGTGTGTGTGTATGTTATGTTGCCCAGAGTCGTTTCAAATTCAGCAGCTTAGAAATTTGATTTTTAAATGTAATTAATAATTGAGCGCCAGAAAATCAATCTGAACTCAGATAAGGCAGAGGTACTTTGAATGTATGGCTCTGATACTTATAGAACTGCTTGAGTTACATAGGGGTTGAACTCCTCCTGAAATAACGAGCTATGTGTTACGAGGTACCCTTGGTTGCATCATTGTCTTAGTGACATTGATGATTAAAAGCATCAAGCTCTCCTACTTAGCTTAATTTTAATGATGTTTATTTATTCATTAAATTTATATGCTACCAAAAATCATTCCAAGTTCTGGTAACTTACAATCAAAATAATAAACAATAAAATAACCGTGGTAAGAAAATAATTATATTAAATAGCAATAGCACTTACATTTCTATACCACTTCATAGTGCTTTACATCACTCTCTGTAAGCGGTTTACAGAGTCAGCATATTGCCCTCAAGACCTCAGAAGGATTGAAGGCTGAGTCAACCTTGAGTTGGTCAGGATCAAACTCCTAGTAGTGGAAGGCAGAATTAGCCTACAATACTAAATTCTAACTAATGTTTCACCACAGCTCCTCCTTAAACACCCATGGTATAAAAGTAAAAGATGAGGTGCATAATAATTATGGCAAACAATGACATCCCAAAAATATTTAGCCTTCACTGGCTTCTGGAAGCCCATTACTGAGTGGCGCAGTCTGATGATGTTGGAGTTGCTTATTGATCTTTTGGAAAGCCATGTTTCTACAAGACCTTCTACAAGAGAGTCTTCTCAGGCTAGAAGCCAGAGCTGAACATTTGTAGAAGGTTGCTTGGGTTGCTGTAACAATGCTTGGGAAGGCCCCATGCAAACTAAACCTGTACCACAGCCTTTTCAAGGTCATGGTTGAAGGATGGATGTAGCAATTACACAGGCATAATGGATGATATTGATTAGTATGGATAAGCCAAGCTCTACTCAGATGGTGCAGGATGGCTGGGGAGTCACTGTGACCCTATTCCTGCCTTGGTCCACTCCGCAGCAGAGGATGCTGCCTTTATTCCTAGGTCATTGTCAAAAAAAAAAAGCAATTTCCAGTTGAGGGAGGATGGCTGGTTAATTGGCAGAGCATGTATTGGATAATAGCCCGGAGGAGAGGGGGGAGAACCAACCTGGGTCTCTGATGGCCTTTCCAATGAAAATGCATTCCAAAAGCAGGGCTGTGAACAATTTGTGCCTGAGGCCTATAGTACTAGTGTAGGTGGTTCAGTAATTTGATGTGATCACAGTCTATCCTTTTGGACTGGGGAACATCTAGAATTCCCCAGGGGAACTGTAGAGGTGTAGATGTCTCCAAGCCAAAGTTCCAAACTGTTCGTTTTAACAACAAAACATCAAGTTGATTTGAACCAATTCGTGAGGAAAGCCTGTGATTATTATTATTTTTTGCTTAGCTTTGCATTTGACGTGTTTTCATTGTTTTAGACCCCTTTCAGGGAACTCCAGTACAGGCGTTGTAGAAAATTGAATTATAAAATATATGTATATCAGGCAGCAGTTTTTCTTAAGCCGTATTCTACCTTGAGTAGCATGTTGGGATTTAAAGATCAAAAACAGATGGGATCATAAGAAAAAAATAAGTGGAGAGAGAAACAATAGCATAATATATATATTTTTAATTGATCAAATTTCTATACCACCCATCACACACAGAGGTGACTCTTCTTCTTCTGCAGCAGCTTTGGGGAGGGGGCGGGAATGGTTGGGTCCCAAATGGTGTGCACCTAATGTAATTGTTGTGTGAACTCAATCCAGATAAAACAGAAGAAAAGATTTAAAAATGCAACTATCACTAGCTGCAGCAAAATAATTCCAGAGTTCTTGGGATCCAAGCTGAAGTGGGCATGGGACAGCATGGAAACCTGATTCAGTTTTCCTGAAATTCTGTTGCTAAAGACCTCTTTGCATTTCCACCTAATCATGACATAAACATAACTCTGGTGATTTCTTTTTTCTGTTGTGTCCCCATGTGGCATTGTTTTCTTCTCATTCCCAGCCCATGAGCAAATAAGGCTTAAGTTGCCCTTAGCAGTAGTGTGTAAAAGAAGTATTTCCCCCTTTTCTGATGCTATTGAAAGGCAGCTTGAAGGTAAGTAAAATCGCTAAGGTGTTACCACCTTTGAGTAACATCAGAAGACTGCAGCAACTGGGAACAGAGGAAATAGGTGCACAATAGAAATTGGAAACAGAGACAACAAATTTAGATCTGTTTTTCCCCCAACACAAGCATGGTTGTAACCTCCATGATCTTGTGAGGTTATCTAGGCTTGTATACTGATTTTTTTTATATTATTGCGATGTTTCAGTTTATTATTAATATTTGAAGTTGACATTTCAAAGATTTAACTGCTTTTTTAGTTATTTGCAGCACCCTTAACTGGATTATTGGATTGTCTCATCTTCTATACTGGACACTACACTGATTCAGAAACTGTCTAAATGAGTTGGGTCCCCAGAATTACTATGTAGTGGCTGCTAAACCATCATCCAACAACTATGCTTCATTGAAAACACACACAAACAAACACAGTTTTGTTTGTGTCCCCTGGAGAAGGAGGACCTAGGGCAGGTGTGGGGAACAATGGCCCCTTTATGACTTGTGGACTTCAACTCCCAGAATTCCTGATC
>JANHFL010002742.1:134332-148194 GCA_032468155.1 Oxyrhabdium leporinum | reverse complement strand
ACAGACAGACAGACAGACAGACAGACAGACAGACAGACAGACAGACAGACAGACAGACAGACAGACAGACACATACATACATACATACATACATACATACATACATACATACATACAAAATTAATTTTCTAATTAAAGGCTGTTGCCTAAGGAATAATCAGACAAGAAAGGAAGAAGCTCCCAGGGGTGTAATGGTCAAAGAAAGAAACTTTGGAAGAATTTATCTTAACTAATCAGGCTGTTAAAAATGATGGGAGGAGATTTGTACTTTCAGACTTGCAAGGTTCTGTTAAGGTAGCCTTACAATAAAATATAATTAGCTCATGTAGTCATATTTCCCTTCTGGTTTACCTGGCAAGCCTGACAGGTATAATATAATCAAACTTACATGATCCAATCACTCATGTCTCAGTCACTTCTCATTTGGAATGTTCCAATGTGTTCTGTAAAGGAGTGCCCTTGGAAAGCATTTAGAGGCTACAGTTGGTCTAAAAAGTTATAGGTGTTTCTCATTGTTCTCATATAATATGGCTGCTATGAGAACGCCACTGGTTACCAATTGGCTTCCAAAGCCTATTCAAGGAGCTGCTTGTCACGTTTAAAGTTGTTCATGGCTCAGAGACTGGATAACTGAGGAACCACCTTTTTCCAATAATATCTGACTGCTTGATAAGTTCACATAGGATGGAGTCTCTCTGCATCTCCTCTGCAGGCTCCATGAAAGCATGCTTTCCATATTAATTAGCTACTCTTGTGGAAAAACATTACATTGGACATTAAAATAAGCCCTGTGAAGAGCTAAATAATAAATAATCTGGTTTCACATTTGCCTGAAGATTAGGCTAAAATAGATTGAATATATTGTGGGAATTTTAGGAACATAGCTCTAATCTTAAAATGTTAAATAATCAGACATAACAGCAAATCCTAATACAGTATATTTGTGTATAGTAAGTAACATGAATTGTTATAGCTAGTTATTAGCTAGTTATATTAGCTACAGTTCTGTTTTAAAACAGTTTCAGGGTTCATATATTTTGTAAATTGACCAATTAACAAAGGATGAAAATGTTCCTCCCTGTTCTCATGAAAGGTGTTTCATAAAAAAATGTGGGTTTCTCGAGCTTCCTTGATTTTTAAGATTATTTTAACTACATGGATTATTCTTTTTCCTAATAATAATCAAGAAAATGGGGGGAAAGCTTTTGCTAAAATGGGATAACTTTATGCAACATTATATATGGAGATTGATAGTGTTCCTGGCCTCACAGAAATCATGTTAGCTAGCTAGCTAGCTATCATCATGCCATACTCCTTGGTGGATCATATAAGTAAGCAAATCATATAAATCATATAAATAAGCAAATATAACAGTAGCACCTAAGAATATGAATACAGTTAAAACCCCTGTGAACTTGGAAAGCTGTATTGAGTTACTGGAAAATCAGAACTACCAGCTAATTACTATAGAGCAAAATTGTTTTTTACTTCTTCCAATATGAATCAAAGTTTCAGTCCCCCAGGAAACCATGTGGGAAAAGCACTGTTGAATTCATCGGTTGCCTAAAGCCAAAATACTTGAAGTGTCAAAAAGTAAATTTGAAAATGTGTGCATCTGGCAAGTTAATCCTGGAGGTACTGGCCTGTCCCTCAAGGCTTATGACTATTATAGAATCTTTGTTTGAATTGGGTCCAAATTGGCAGCTTCTTCCTGGCACTGATCTTCGCTGAACACACGAGACTAATGCAGAACCATTATTCATTACCCACTAAGACTTTTTTAGCACTGTGCTATCTTAAAGGCCATCAGTGATTGCTAAAGATTGTAAATGATGGAAAGATTCATGGAATACCTCCAGAAAACAGTTATTTCCTGTGCATATGATTACTTTGCACAAGAGAAAGTGGAAAGGGGGTTCAGAAGAGATGGTTCAACTTAGTAAACAAAAGCCAGAGTCTTTTGCTTGAAAAAGCTAAATCAATTTGCTGCCTAATGTCAGTGTAAGGAACGATAGATCAATTCTAAAGACTTTAGCAAATCTCGGCTTATGGAACATGATGATGCTATAACAATCAATTTGACACCCACCTGGCTTCAATTCTTTGTCTCTTTGAATGTAACAATGCCCCAAACGGGAATCTGGGAAAACAGAAGCATTCTGATCTCAAATTGAGAAATAATAGAATAATTCCGTGAATGCATATAGAATGATTTTGTAGACAATAAATAACATCCTAAAAGAGCTTTATGGTTTTTCATGTAATATTTTTGCTGTACCATACTAGGAACACCACCAAAAGAAAATATCAAATTGTCAAATCACCATCAAACTAGTCAGGTCAAACATCCTTTATTGGATATTGGCCAATGCTGAAAAAAATAAAACTACGTAAAATAAAAACTACGATTAAAATACAGCAAATACATTATTGTGATATATAGATACAAATAAGATTTATTATCAACCACTTTTTACTCAACCTACTATGTCTGTCTGCTAGATTGCTTTACCATAGTTTGCTATGCTAGCAAGACTCATTGAATCCTGCAAGGTATATTGACAGGACATTGGCTACAATAAGTATTATTCTGAGGTTATTGTCTTTTAGGTGAGGCATATACATTTAGCCAGGCTTCTAGGAAGCAGCCTGAATGCTGAGGAGACTATTATGGAATCTATAGTGAAGTTACAATTCAGGAGTCAAAAAATCAACAGTACCCATTCCATACAGATTTTTTTTTCCTGCAAAGGGAATCTTTTGGAATCTGCTCTCAAGAACTGCTGATGTTACGATGGCTACTCAAGTGGTGTGAAAATCCTTATGATGTCCGAGACATGATTTAGCAATAACAGCAGCAATAGTACTTACACTTATATACCTCCTCAACTTTTTCGTGCGGCTGTTGATAAAAATAGGATCGCCAACATCCGATGACGGATATGGCACAAGAAGAAGACCACTTCAATGGGCTTTACAGCCCTCTCGGGTCAGTTTACAATGTAAGCATTACTTGCATATTGTCCCCAACAATCTAACTGCTCATTTTACTGACCTCGAAAGGATGAAAGGATGAAAGGATGAGTCAACTTTGAGCCGGTCAGGATCAAACTACTGGCAGTCAGCAGAATTAGCTGCAATACCGCATTCTAGCCACTGTGTTGCCACCACTCTTTAACCATTTAAAATGGTTCTTCTGGTTTCCTAACTCAGACTTTGAATTCCTTTTAGTTTGGATTGTCTCGAATTGTTTATTTAAACTTTGTCATGGCCTTGTTGTAATCCAGGGCCAGAAAAAAAAACAGTATTGAAACTGTCCGATAGAATTCTCTTTAAAAAGCATGATAGGATAGGACTTTAAAAGTTGGAAGCAAGAGGAAACTAGAAAGAACTAACGATCACAAGTAGAGGAGAAGGGCACTTAATTTTGACTTACTAATACAGAATGGAACCAAATATTTTAACACTGAACATATTGAAGGATATTTTTAAACAATGGATTCAGAGGTTAATTTTAAGAGTCTATTTTAAGATAGACTGTATTTCAAAGATGTTATGAAAGAGAAAAAGGTTTTACCTGACAAGACTGAGACTGATCTGAAAAGCGATTTTAAAACGGCAAGCTATAAGTATGATATGGAAAAAAATGTTACAATGGACATACGAAAGAAATTGGCCAATGTCTTAATAATTAAAAGGGACATACAGATAAAAACCAAAGACTGTGCCCTGAATCGTTTTCCTATACAGGATTTATTAAAAGAGGCTTGTTAAATTTTTAAAGAACTTTGTAAGAAAGAATTTAAAAAAATGAAAAATCAAGTGCTAGGACATTGTTTGAAGGGACTAAGGATCAAAATTGTTCAAAGTAAAAGGAAGGCATATAAAGCTGGTTTATTTGATCAGGATAAAATAGATGTTATCTCTATAACCCTTATTGGAATTTTGTTGACATAAGGACTGAAATGACAAAGATGTAAGGATAAGTTCATAGGTACAGGGGAAGAAATGGATCGTTTGTTTTATTTTAAGAGAAGGTGATAAGTTACTAAAATTGTTTATACTTGTTGGGATGAAGAGGGAATATATGTGTGTGTGTGTGTGTGTGTGTGTGTATGCTATATTTTTCTCTCTTTTCTATTATTTCTGCACTTTTTATTTTTATTATATTTTAGTTTCTATTAGTTTTTATCTTATTAGTTGTAACTTTTAATAAAATTATTTAAACAACTGACCAGCAAACCTTATTTCAAGGAAGATTGATTAGCCATCAAAGTTCTCAGCTTTGTGATAAGAAGCTTAGCTTTTGACAGTAATCGAAGGTGTTTATCCATATTCCAATTTCTATTTATTCAGCCCCATTTCTCTATGGAGTGCTGCATTAGAGACAGAAGCAAAACCTGAAGCAACTTTTTGGTTCAGCGGTCTCAAAATTGGCAAAAGCTGATCCATGAAGTGGGTATATTGTTTGCATTATTCAGTTCAGATCCTCATTTGCACTAGCAATAATATTAAGTTCTAATCCTGGCTTTTTTTTAAAAATAAATAAATAAATGCATTGTCCATTTTCAGGCATATAATGCTTTCTGAGGAAATGGAGCCTGACAAATGTTACACAAACAACTGCAGAATCTTTTATGAGAAATCATGAGTTAATGTTGTCAAAGAATGCTAAGAACATCAAAAAGAGCTTCAAAAAATAAAAGGAAAAGATTTGGTCAATTAAGTGAACATGGTAATGCTAACAAAACATAACTATCCGGCATTCTTTTTAGTTTGCTCAGTATTCCTGAAAAGAATGTTTAGGGAATAATTTGTACTTAGGAGTTTTAAATTTCCAGGACCAGATGAATTGCATTTCAGAGAGCTTGCTGATGGCCTGGCTGAACTTTTATGTGTGACCTTTGAAAAATCCTAGGAAATAGATGAACTGCTAGATGACTGGAAACAAAATGGTACCCATATCTTCAAAAAGACAAGAGGAAGGAGAAACTGGCTCTTCCCTCCCCTCACTGGCTGTTGTGGGACAGCTAACAAGAAAATTCTGTAATCATGTAATTCATAAGAACATAAATACTTGATCATTCACTGCCAGAATGAAGGCCCCTCTTAGATTTAAACCTGGTGCTTTCCCCCTTCCCACTTTTCCACAACTTAGTAAAACCCCTGCTTTGTGCTTAGTCACATGAGTTTTCCGCTTTCTTGCCATGAGAAATTCTTGATTGCAAAGTATCTACTATAGAAACTACTACTATATAGAATGACAGCTAATCAGCCTAATATCAATATTTGAGAATATTTTACAGCATAAAGTGATTAATTTATAGGCAACTTTAAAGGAGTCTAACATTCAGGAAAAATTATGAAAAATAAACCAGGTCCCACCAAATATACCTGTCCTGCTTCTGGTTTCAAAGGCACACACATACTTGCTACTGAAATCAGCAGTTTACTCAAGGTCAAGAAGATAATAGCAGATAAAGAATGGAAAACAAAACAGTCTATGAAAAGAACTTGCCTGAATGATTGCTTTTAACAGGGACACATAGAAAAATAGTCAAAATCCAGTCCAAGGTTCCGAGAGCCAAGTCAGGGGTGTCAGCCAATCCAGAAATAGAATTCCACAAGTCCAAATATGCACCACAACAGAGACCAGACAGTTGATTCTAATGAATAATCATGGGTCAGGACTGTCTCTTAAATCAGGCTGCAGTCAGCTGTCTTTAATCAAGAAATTAACTCCCATGCTTGGCAAGGAGACTCATAGAACTGTTCTGTACTGCATTATACTTGTTGAGTGGGGAGGACGGAGTAGCTTTGCATCATCATCATCTGTCTGTTTTACCTGCAGTGCCTGTGTTTTATCAGCCTTAACTAGTTCTTTATTTTATGTGTCCAGAGGCTGACATTACACAGGTTCAGCTGGAGCAGCTTCTTCACCTTCAGAATCAATGACTTATGCCATGACAATACCTCACTTTTCTGATGGGTAACTTTTGTATAGATTGTGAGAATATTGAACATGTATATATGTCGGTGTGTGCAGAATATTATGATTCCAGCAAAGCATCTAATGAAAAACTTTGTGACATTCTAATGAGCATGCTAATTAAGTGGGACTGGAAGGCAAAACAACTAAATGAGTATCTAGCTGATTTGAAAGTAAGTCGCAAAGAGTGCTTTCAACAATTTCTTATCAAACCAGAATGTGATTATCAATGAAGGTGGCCCAAATTAAGGCAGTTTTGTGGTCTTTAACATTGTCATTAATAATGTGGATCAAAAAGAAATGTTGGAAGAAATGCTTATTGAATCTGCAGATGTTCTAAATAAAATTGGGAAGGATATAAAAAGAATTAATACGCAAAAATGTCTTGAAAGCGTTAAAGAAATCAGCTGAAATTTCACAGAAACAGTAGAAAGTTCTTCCCTTTGGAAATATTAGTTGGACAACAACACTTATAAGATTCTTGGGAAGAGTTAATAGTGTGTAGTTGCTGAAAAACAAAAGCAAAAGTTATATATGCCTGAGGTGGTCAGAACTCTGAATGATTGTTTCCCAACAAGCTAACAAACAGCACAAGAAGGCTATAAAAAGTGGATTATAATGGAAAAGGAACATTTTCAAATAATAGGTGAAGTAAGTATTAGTTGGAAGAATGATTGATTAGAGGAAATGCAATTTTAGTAGAAGAGGATTTGAAATTGATGTAAATCCAATGTATATGCTTAGTTCATATGTTCCAGAATTGGAAGCAATACCTTAGGAACTTCCAGACTATAACAAAAGATCTGGGAGGTTTCTGGGTCAGACTGATTTTAATATGTGCTAAATGAACAATGGTCTTTCTTTCCTGACAATGCTTAGACAGATCTGTGACATTAATTGAAAAACCATTTCCATAACAATAAAGACCCCATGGTATGATTTTCAGGAAGATTCATGCCTTCCTTTATCAGTTTGGCACCTTGGGACATGTCAGCCTTACCAGGTAGACCATACAGGAAACACAATCAATAAACTAATTCTACTTTGTTATAAGGCTATATTAACAGAATCTTAGAAGTCTGGGAGTACAATTCTCCCACTGACACAATCATAGCTCAAGAACCTGGGGAGGGTCCCTTCTGAGCCTCTTGCTCCACCCACTATGAAGCTGCAAGCTAGGCTATCTCTTATCTCACCATTCCCCAGGCAGCATTTCTTCACCAGTCTCCCAAGGTCTTTCTTACATACACATACCTGTACCATTACAGGTCACTAAAAAATCCTATCTGTCTGTTCATTCAACACTTAGGTACCAATCAATTCTTAATTATCTTTAACCATATCGACCTGCTCTCACTGTTTGTGCCATATTGATTAATGAAAGGTATTATGCAGAGCACAGTATCACATTCAGCAAAGCATGGATTAATGTATTATTCACTTCACATAAATATATAGGTATTTATGAACCTTTTGAAAGGTATATGAAAAGGCTCCAAGGAGAGAGATGCAGAGGGCAAGAAAATAACTTGTGTATAAAAAGAAGCTACATTAATTTTTAAAGGGAAATAGAAAAAAGTAAAATAAACAACCAGGATACATCCACATCTCTATAGAAATTGACTGGTGTTGGTAAACAGAAATTAATAAACCAGAAAATATCTATGGGCTGATTCAAACGTATAAACTTGTGGCAAAGTCTTAAGGATGATACCGTTGCCTTGGGAAGCATGTGAATAATGGGGTGATTTACTCATTCTAGATGTAAGGCCTTCTACCACGACTACTTTGGTTACTAGAAAGTTTGTTTCTAGAAAGGCAAACCTTTCTTTGAAAAGTCAGGAGTTCTCTCTTCTTCTTTTTTTAAAGGATAGTAATGATGATAGAGATGAGGGTGAGGGTGATGATGATAGAGATAATGATCATGGAGATGGAAAAGGAGATAATGGTGTTGGTGATGATAATGACGAAGATGGCGATGGAGCTGATGGTGATAATGGTGATGATGATTTTGGCACTGAGACACCAGAGCCACTTTGTTCCCTTGTTTCTGTCCTTCCCTTTGAACCCAGAGACACGCTGCTTGCTTACAAGATTTATTAAACTGTGAAAGATTTTAAGCAGATGTTTTGTCCTCCACTTGGTGTCCTCTTAAAATGCTAGTAGGCTTATAAGCAAAAGAAATGGTACAATAGTAGATTAGTTTAGAGTTCAGGAGGAAATCATTTGTGCTGTTCAACTTCTATTGACATTTTCCAAGCTCTCATCTTTTTACCGGCTTGTGAGTTATTTTTAAATCAAAAACATTTTCCTTGTAATTCTGATTTTTCCTTATCAAAGCTTGGCACTAGTAACTTCTAATATTAGTCCTTCGGTCTCCAGACTATTGTTTTGTTACGCTCCCAATGTTTTCTCAGAGCCATTCAAAGACAGAAAGACATGTGACTTTCAAGGGGCAAATGAGCTGATAGTAACAACAAGGAGGAGAAGGAAAAATACTTTCCAGCATCTCAATGAACGGCAGTTAAATCCACTAAAGTAAGAAGATCACTGATAGGTTTTCTGAACCCCCCTCTGATTCTAGGAAATTGGGAAGCTTCTTACATGGATTCATGTAGCTCACTGCTAGTCTAACTTACACTGCTGTGTTTACATGTATGATATTTAGTGGGAGACATAGAAAATATGCCACATTTGTCCAGCTGATCCAGTTATTTTTGCATAAATGTCTAGTGATAAAACTGTCTCCAGTAAAGGTAGTCCTCGACTTACCACAGTTCGCTTAATGAACGTTCAAAGTTACAATGGCAATGAAAAAAGTGACTTATGACCATTTTTCATTAATTTGACCATTGCAGCATCCCTATGGACACATGATTTACATTTGGATGCTTGATAACTGATTCACATTTATGACAGTTGCAGTGTCCTGGGGTCATGCGATTACTTTTTGTAATCTTCTGATGAGTCAAGTCAATGGGGAAGCCAGATTCATTTAACAACCACATTACTAATTTAACAACTACAGTGATTCACTTAACAAATATGGCAAGAAAAATCGTAAAATGGGGCAAAACTCACTTAACAAATTTCTCATTTAGCAACATAAATTTTGGGCTCATTTGTGATTGTACATTGAGGACTATCTGTATTAAGAGCTGAGATAACAGACTGCAATGGAAAGAGAAGCTACCCAGCATTAGTTGCTAATAATTAGGAGATCAATTTATTCTGAAATTAACTAAGAAAAACAGATACATTTGGGTAGAAAAGGAAGTCTGATTGTTTAAATATTTAATATTTGCAAAGCTGTATTTTTGAAACAAGACAGGGCATATTAAGATATCACTGTAGTTTGGAGGAAGTTTGTAATTGCTTTCCTGTTGCCACGTGTTAAATTTTTGCTTCTTTTTACAATCGGGTTTGCTAATCAGGGTTACAAAAACTTCAGAAATCATTAGTTGGCAATGATGAGGTGGAATATTCTGCTATTTGGACATTTGTTCTCTATATTTGGTAACCTTGCTCTTTACAACAGTTATTCTGATCTCTTGCTCTTGTTCCTTTTTTTGCCCAACAAAAACAATTGCCACTTATTTTTGCTGCCTGGTTGACAGTTAGCTCTGCGAAGATATATACAGATGCCTTAATCACAAGGATATCTTTGAATCTTGGAAACTAAAAGTATATATTAAAAGGTATGCGCTTTTGTGAGCTAAAAAGGCATAAAGTTTCATGAACTAAGCTGATGTAGGATGGAGCCATTCCATGCATTTGATGAAGTTTGCTTCAGCTCACAAAACTGACATATAACTTTTAATACGTATTTTCTGATCTCCAAGGATGCTACCAGACTCCTGATTTTTGGCTAGCGAGAAAAGGATGTGTTGTACTGCTACCTTCTTCATTATAACACTATTTTCATGAAGCAATTAAAAAGCTGTTCACATCTACAATTCTGTCTGAAGGTAGGTTAGAACAAGCATACATTCAAAAGTTCCCCATCCTCCTCGTAATACAACCCACTTTAGGGTAAGTACTTTTGCCTCACTTGCAACAAAAATCCAACATAGCTGAATTAAATCTCCTTTCCTTAAGAAAACAAATACAGGTGGTCCTCAACTTTCAACAGTTCATTTAATGATTGTTCAAAGTTACACAGCACTGAAAAAAGTGACTTATGACCATTTTTCACAGTTATAACCTCTCCAGCATCCCCACGATCATGTGATCAAAATTCAGATGCTTGGCAACTGGTCCATATTTATGACCGTTGCTGTATCCCAAGATCATGTGATCCCTTTTGCGAAACTTCTGACAAGCAAAGTCAATGGGGAAGTCAGATTCACTTAACCAGGTTATTAACTTATCTAACTGCAGTAATTCACTTAACAACTGAGGCAAGAAAGGTCGTAAAATGGGGCAAAATTTATTTAACAAATGTCTCACTTAACAACAGAAATGTTGGGCTCAGTTGTGGTCATAAACCAAGGACTACCTGTAATGCAAGGGAAGTTTGAAGAATGTTGGGAAGTCAGGCCTCACCTATTGGCAATTGCTCCAGGCAATTAACTAACTAAACCATTATCTGATTAGAGTGGAAATTATCACTTGATAAATTTTCAGTGGTAACTATCCTTAATTAATTTCAGGCATAAAATAAAGTCCTCATCACTTGGCAGGATTGCAAGGATGATTGGCTTAACAAATAGTTACAGGGAGTCCTTGCTCAATGACCATTTGTTTAGCAACTGTTTTTAAAACCTCACTGAAAATAGTGACTCATGACCAACCATTACATTTATAACTTTTGCAGTGTCCCAATGTGACATGATATGATTTGGGCACTTAGCAACTGCTGCAGATTCACAACACTTTTAACTCCCCAGAGCACCATTTGTGGCCTTCCCAGGCAGCTTCCCACAACCAAAGTCGATGCTCTGTCACTAAGCATGGCAATTATGTGATGTTTCATTTAATGACTGTTTCACTTAGCAACAGAACTGCTAATCCCAATTAAAGCAGTTAAGCAAGGGCCACTTGTACTAGGGAACAAAGAGTTACTGTTCCCTACTTCTCTATTTACTCAGGGTCCTAATGTCTCCCTTGACCGACTAATCCCTAGGATCTAAATTCTTCTCATAGGTCAGTGTTTTAACTATTGTGTGGTGAGCAGCAATCCTAGAATATCAGCCTGACACATAATTTTGTTTGTTGAAAATACATTTTGTGTCTGCAAGAGAAAGACAGAGGCTTCTAACCTCTAATAGTTACCATTTAACAGCTTAAAACTTGTGTGTCTTCCAAAATTTACTATAATACAGGGAATTTACACTAATTATCATAAGTCCCGACCTTGCTCAACATCATGCCTACTTCTTAATAGACAAACAGGAATATTTTTCCAGGGAGTGACCATGTGTTGGGTGATTTTGTTCATCCGTTTGCAAAAGCAGGATTATAGTCTTTAGTACATTTTCTAGTGCTTAATCTACTATGGCTTTAATTTTCTGATTAATGGAGCTTTCGGATTTTCTCGAAGCTACTGAACCATGCCACGTTTCCTTCCTGGAGAACTTTTTCGGATTCCTCCCCTACTTTTTCTTCCTTTCGGTTTTTCTCTCTTATAACTGCTAATTGATGCTCCATTGGTTTTACCACAATTTCTTGATCACTCTACTAGGGATAGTTGATATGCTTCAATGGCCAATAGAAATGGACTCCATAACCATCTTAGTTCCTATTTAACTATGGATATCTAATGCCTAATCTTTTCCAGCAGTCCTTAATCACTTTTATTGCATTTTCTAAATGCCATCCATTTGATCAACATCTGTCTACTTTTATAATTTGTATAATTTATATTGTAAAAGTACACAAAGAATCAGCCAGGACTGTTTTTTGTTCAAGCTATAAACCAAGTTCGCTGTAACACAGAACTTATAGATTTATATCCCTGCTTTATTTTTGACTTCAGAAGCTACTTATTATGTACATCTTGGGAAAGGGGGAAACTTCCCATTTTTCATCTGGTGATAAATTCAAGAAGCTGTTGGAAAACAGACAGCGATATATTGGGAAATTGTTCCAGAGCCCTTCATATATTTTTTGTTACTGGCTATTCTAGGTGGGATTTATGGGAATTGTAGTCAAACTATCTGGAGCATGACCTTCTCTAAACACATGGATTATCTTTATACACATCTTCCTTATATTCAGCCTAGTCTCTGTCTCTCTCTCTTTCTCTCTCTCTCCTTTCTCCCCACCTCCCTCCCTCCCTCGCTTCCTCCCTCCAGCTCTCTATCTCAGACCCATATATGAATGCATAGTGGCATAATATTACTCAATTTAATTTATACAATTTATATTAATATACTGTAGATGATTTATCTAAATCATATACAAATATTTATAACAATAAATTAAATGAAATCTAAACCATCCAATAGCCAAAGGTCTCTGGGTGAGTTATGATACAAATACCAAAAAAAAGAAAAAAAGAAGGAATAATACAATTTGAATTAAAGCATGTCAATAAATCAAAATAAATAAAACCAAAATAAACAGTCCGTGTAAGCTAGGCAGCAGCAATTCATTTAAAATAATATGAATTAAAATGTGGTTAAAATACAATGAAATAGCATGGGAAAACAAAAAAGGTTTTACTTGGTGCTAATGTCGGTGCCAGTCATGCTTCTCTACGGAAAGCGATCAAAAAAATGGGGTGACATCATCAAAATGGCTCTCTCCCTTGCAGATACCCACATTTTCTCCTTTGGTGAGGAGCTGGCAGAGGACCTCATTAGAAGATTTATGGGACAAGGTGCTCCTTCAGGTAACTTGATCCTAAGGCGTTGAGGACTTTAAAGGTCAAAAGCAGCCCTCTCTGAACCGGGCCTAGAAATGGATATCAGCTTTGAGGCTGGTGGTCTTAGCTCACCGGCCAGTCCCAATGAGAAGACTACCTGCACTATTTTGAGCTAACTGAAGCTGCCCGAGGAACAGTTATCCATGGCTGGTTGGGGAATTCTGGGAGTTGAAGTCCTCAGGTCTTAAAGTTGCCAAGGATGGACACCCTCGTCCTAAGCTTTGGCATCCTGCCTTCATTTCCATTCAAGTACAACCCATTTCCCTCACACAAATGCACTTATCCCAAAACTCCCTCACCTATTGGAACAACCAACTCATTCACACATTTGACTCCTCAGTTCAGCCTGTCTAGCCACTCCTGCCTTGAAACGTTCTGAGAATGACAGTCCCAAGTCTCTGTCTGCCACCAAACGTGATTTATTTCTATTCCTTCTTTGGATTACCCTGATATGCGGGCATGGAAACATCACAAATAACTGCTAGGGGCTGAAGAGCCTCATTAGTCACTGGAAGAACATGTATCCTGCAAAGGGGACCTCTGAAGAAGGAATCAATCATGGTGACTAGAGATTTCAAAGATACAATTACAGATGCATTTATTTTTCTCCCAACACCTCTGCATCATGTGCTATTTTAATGCACCCATCCTCACATTGAGGCAGTATTTCAACGACAAAGGCTTAGCAAAATATGCAAGTCAACCCACCAAGAACCCCACATCCAAACCTAAGATCTGTCTAGCCTTGTATATTGTTGGAGTGAGTTGTATATGCACCAATTTCATATGCATATTGTGTGTGTTTGTGTGTATATATTTCTTTATGAGCTCTTTGCTGTGGTTCCTCTGGAAACTCTTTTTTATTTAGTAAAGGGTTTTTTTTTTCTAAAGCATACATATCATTGCATGGACAGTGTGGTGGCTGAGTATCATTATTCTATTTTTTAGTACAGCCAATCTTGTTTTGATATTTGTTACATCATTCTAATAGTAATAACATTATTT